>PVJL010005709.1:0-103834 GCA_004026885.1 Lyroderma lyra | reverse complement strand
GCTTAAATGTGAAATTTATATTAAAATATATAGTTCAAAATTGAAAATATTTGAGTAATAGATATATTACCATGAAATGACGATTTTCCCTCAGTTTTTTGTCTCTCAAAGGAAAGAATTCAGTCAAGAGATAGTTTGTGAAAATAGAGAAAAGTTAAAAGTTTATTATAGAAAATTTAAAAGTACACTCCGAGAGTTGGAAGGGCTGACCCAAAAGCAGGAAGCAGCCCCCCTTATATTGTTGGGGAGTTTTTATATCTCTGGATATAAGTTCCTCTCCTCTTCCTTTCTGTGTGATCCTTCTGAAGAGAGCCAAAACTGTATAATAATTTGATTTGTAAGTAAGGACTATGGTTAAATAAATGAGACTTTTACCCTTTCAATTTGAAAGTAGCTGATAATGGGCCAGGTCTTACTCCCAGATTCAGGGCGTCTGTTAATGGACCTTCTTACAGGCAAGCTCCCCTCCCCACATTCCTTCTCTTTATCTTTTTAACTTAGAGGCAGCTGATAATGGACCAGGACAATCCTGCTTATATCTACCTTCCTGCCTACTCTGTCAGATATATAAATTTTTATCCATAAAAAACATTGCATACTCTCCCAATCAGAGGTTTCTCAATGATACCAGTCTATTAACTCCACAAATGCAACTATCATTGAGTAATAAGCAGCAAGAAAAATATTACAGTGTACAGTTTAGCAAAACTTTACCTTTGTGATGCTACTGAGGGGAAGCATCACCCAATACTGAATTTTTCATGTTTGTGAAACCAAAACATTATTTACATTATAAACTTGGCAAACGCTACAATCCCTAACTGGATACCAGTTTAGATTCCTCATTAAGAGGCGCTAATTTCTATGGAACCTCTCATCTTTAATGTTAATGATGACTTCTAGATTATTTCTATTATATATACCAAACACAGTTCCTTCATGATGAAACACTGTTCGAATATTGTTGTGAACTTCACACATCAGCCTGAAAACTTCATGGTCAGTAGAGTCTTATCTTAGCGTCTGTAAGAATTCTATGGACATGGACTTGATCAGTCATTTCGCAACCTTCCTATAGAGGCACACTCTCTGAGACTGTAAAGCTTAACATATTATGAGTTGGTAACTGATTAGATAAGGGGAAAAGAAGGAGAGATTATTTTATTTCTAAACCTGGATAAAGAAAAGGCACAGGGGCTCATTCTCAGATTAGAAAGGCTGGAATGGGTTTTGTGCCCAGTGCTACGTCTCCCTTTTCCACCCAGGACTGCAATTGCAGATGAGATGGGCAGTCTCCAAGACATCTCAAGCATCCACAGATGTTCTCCATGTTTCTACCTCAGGACCAAATCTATAAAAGCTCATTCTACTTGACAGGTTTTCTGCAAACTTTGATAGCATTGTCACTTCCTGAGACAACCCTCAATCAATGGGACATGGAATAAGTGGGTATCCAGTGCATAAGATAGGGCCTCTTGTCCTTTGGAGGGACAATTCTGAATTACATTCCATAGGGTTTTTTAGGCAGTTACCCACGGAGTAACAAAATCGGTGAGGCACCTGCTATTGGATTTTCTTTCTTCTCCTCCTTTCTTTTCCTTTTCCACCATACCTGCTTCCTGACATCAGCTCCCAATTAAACTACCTTGTCCCAGGCTCTGATTTGGGGGAACTCAAATTAAGGCAGGTGTTCTAGGAATTGTGGTGGAGAACTATATTTTGATTTAAAACTTATGGTGATAGAGGGAGATAGATGCAAGCTAAAGAAATGAAATTAATTTCATGGACCAAATATATTGTTTTTATGAATTGCCTTTTTTATTGCAACACTGTGAATCATATATTAGGAATGATAAATGCAAATATTAGTGGTAGTAGACAGATGGTAGACAGAATTTAAACTTAGCAAGAAAGAAATGGAAAAGATAAAGACAAAGTACCACAAGTGACTTGTCTGACCTCAGAACAATTGAGCCCATTAAGAGGTGGACGGTTCATGAAAACGGGGAAGGAATTAGGGACTAGGAAAGAGTCATAATACCATCAGAGTGAAGGTGAGGTGCAGTCATAAAAAATTAAGGTGACAGAAAAAGGAATTTGTAAGGCTTTGGTCTTGGATCAATGTAGAGTTGTGGACTTTGATCATGAAGTCCAGTGTGTGAAGGCCTGTGGCTGAAGTAAGATAGAGATGATCTCGGCTGAACAATTGAAAGCTTTTGATTAGAATATTGCGAAGTTTATCAGCAATATTGTAGATTTTCTTACCTGGTCTCACACTTCTCTTGATTTTTTCTGAAGTTCTAATCTTCATGGGAGCAGGTTAGGAAGTATGAGCAGTACTGAAGGAATGTTTTATTTATATGATCCTGAGTTATCCAAACCAGGGTTTATTTTTCTGTCACTTCAAGGGTTATTGCTTCGCTCAATGTGGATTCTCTATGTTCTTTGGAGTTGATGCATAATTCCATCATTGAATAACCTTCATACATTTATTTGCTTTTAATGAGCTTCCTGAGGATATATGGGGAATATACAGCTCCTGCTAAACAAGTATCAACAAATGTGGAGGCAAACATGTAGAAAATTTTATATATTTTCTTAATTTTTGGTAATATTTCTCATTTGTGTATGTATATTCTCATTTATGTGTGTATGTATATATGTGTACACACACACACACGCACACACACACACACAAGAGCTGCCTGGAAAGTATCTCAACCCTCTTGGCTTACTAACAGGACTCATTCAGACAACAAACTAAGTTCAGGTATGAAAAATAGAGGCATTTATTGTTGCATTTTTCCCAACAGCCCTCAGAGAGAGAGAGAGAGAGAGAGAGAGAGAGAGAGAGAAACACTAAATATGCACTAGAAAAAGAAACTCAATTTGATTTAGAAAGATTCTGGTTACTTTTGAAAGGCCTTATTTTTCTCAAGACTGATTTTCAAGGTGTTATGCTGGCAGTCGAATTGTTATTTCTTCAACTCATCCTGGCACAATAATAAAGTCTGTTTCCTAACATGGCGAGTGGCCTTGCTTAATTTGTATAATGTTTAGATCTGAATTTTTTGGTACTAAGTCTAGTTAAGCACTATTACTATGCTGTACTTTCTCTCCTTTTCCCCCCTCTTATTTACAAAATAAAAGTGAATATCTTGAGAGTAAACAGAACGGAGTTTTTGGGTCTATGCTTTTGCCTCTTTTGACATGATGTTGTTTTTCCCTGCCTAGAGGAAGTACTACATAGACTTAGTCCTATTATAATATAATACTGTAATAAAAATCTATACTGTTCAATTAATATAATATGGTCAGTGTGTTTTGCTAACCATGTCTTTTCTGTAATTATGTATAAGCATCAATGAGTAGTAACAGAACTTGTTTGGAGTCTCCACTTGGCTCCAAAATCTGATTTTTCTTACACAGTCATAATTTTATGAAATAGAGGAAAAGGATGAGGATGTTTTTTCTGTACATCTCCAAAATCAGGAGCCATTTTCATCTATTATTTCTAAAATACTAATTTCATGCAAGTTTTAAAAAATTTTTGCATTCAAGATTTCACAGCAAAAACTTACAAAATAAATTATTAAACCTTAATTTTATTTCTAAGACGATGTTGGGATTTGCCTTCTGTCACTATCACTAATGAGTGGTTAAAGCACTTAGTCTGTTGTCTGAATGAGTCCTGTTAGCAAGCCAAGAGGGTTGAGTGGCTTAAGACCAATTAAGACAAAAGCCATGGAAAGCAAAGCTCTGAATAATTAAGTGCTTAGTGCATTTCCAAATCTAGAATCTCATTTAGTAGGATTGATTTAAAGTACATTCTAACAAATTTTTGGATAAATGGATAGTGTCCTAAATTAAACACTTGCAACTCTCTCCAAGTAACCATCAAGGAGCCTACTATTTACACAACTTATTATTTATTATCCAGTTTTTTAGAATGGAAAATCTGAAAAATTTAAGAAAAATTCTAAGAGGAATATGAATATGAATATGAATGCTCATCAGGCAATCTCTGAACCAGCCATAATCTGTTTATCTTATAGCGTTCCTCTAATTTCTTCTTTAATTACATGAATAATGAATCACTTAGTTTACTATTATTTTGTCATTTATCAATACAAAAAAAGAAATATTTTATAAGAAATTGGTACACTTATGATTTTTTTCACTTCAAATATTTCTAAAACACTTTTTCCCCATTACATTTGAAATTTTTCTAAAAAGAATTTTGATGTTTATCTTTTCCTTTATCCTTCAACAATTAGCCCTTTAATGTAAGGATTGAACCTTTTTGTTTGTTTTATGTTTCAAGTATACCCAATACATGTCACAGAGGAGTACTAATAAACATTTGTTAAATAAGTAAATATTTACTTGTGGTAGACAGAATAATGCTCTCTCTCCCCCCAAAGATCTCTAAGTCCTCATTCCAACTACCAGCGAATGTGTCAGGGTAAAAAGGAATTGATTTTGCAGTTGAAACTAAGGTGTTAATAAGCTGAATTTAAAATAGAGAACTTATCCTGGATTCTCTGGATGAACCCCATGTAATCACAAGGGGCCTTACAAGTAGAAGAGAGAAGCAGAAATTAGAGTGGTGCCATGGAGAGGGCCTTGGCCACCACTGCTGGCCTTGAAGAGAGAGGAATGGAGGCAGCATCAGGAGCTGAAAAAGGCAAGGTACTGGATTCTTCCTTAAAACCTCCAGGAAGGAACTCAAACCTGTTTACATCACAATTTTACCCCAGTGGGGTCTATGTTGGACTTCTGACCTACAGAATATAAGATAGTAAATTTATGTAATTTTATGCCCCCAAATTTTTGTTAAGGTGTTATAGCAGCAACAGAATGCTAATACGCTAGTAGAGAACTTGTTTTAACTAAATATCATCTAAACTATTTCTAAATTACATTATTAAACAGCCTCTGGAGAACTTGGTTAGTTTATCCTATTTTTACCCTTTGAGTTATTTAGTTTGCTTGTATTCTAAATAGAGAAGAAAAAAAAAACTCTTGCCAATTATTTTGACTTTACAGTTTCTTTGTACATTCTTTTAAGGATATGTTAGCATAGAAGACAGTTAAACTCTGACAAAAAAGTCTTTGGGGGAAGGTCCTTAGATCTCAAAGTACATTATTACAGACCCAAATAAATCAAATATTAATAAAAACCACCAGGTTCTATTAAATATGCCAGGAAAATATACCAATTGTAAATCTAAATTCATGCCAATGTGCATCTATTATGTCTCAACCTAATACTTGCTTTCAATAATTCCTGTTATTGAAATATCATTAAGGCTTGGAAGAGCTCCTAGAGCTAATAGAGCTGAAATCTGCTTTAAGTTTTAGATGATTACATTGAAAGCATAAATGATGCTCCCACTCCAAGTCACTGCCCCTTGAAATAAACAGTACCTGAACGTTTTACATGGTTTAGTTCTATATGAAAGCTTAGTGTTGAGACTCAAAGTAAAAATGCAGGGGGAAGGCTACAGATACTTACTATGTGTTAACACGGATATGTAGATAATTCTCATTATTCAAGTAATTAGAAACAACTTTTAGTGAATTTACAAAAACGCATTTCTCAGCCAAAGGTGTATGACAACCCTGTGGTAAGATTAGGAGGCTCTAAATATGAAAACAGCCATTTTGTCTTGAACTGATAGTTTTATTTGGGACCAGAAGTTTTCTATGAAATAGTTGTACTGGCTGAGTCTCTGAAATGCCCTAGTAAACTGACTGAACAAGTGAAGTTAATGTCTAGCTGTTTGGTGTTAGAGCAGATGGTAACGCTTCCAGGTGTTTGCACAGTTTCCTGACCAGCCAACCCATATGTCTTTCTTTCTAGGTAGACTGCCCTCCTGGCGGGGTTCTTTCTGCCTGTACACAATGATAGTCAGAAGTGCCTAGGAAGTTACATCTCTCTGGTTGGGGAGGTTCTTAAACAGTGATTGACAGCAGCTGGAGTTTCTATATCCCAGTTCTTTTGCACTGATGGGAAAACCTGAGTGTGACCTACAGTACCACCACAGCTTCCCTGACTTTCCTGGAGTTAAGAATACTAGACATACTCTAAATAAGGAACCAGCTGTTTATAGGTAACAGATTTCTCTACAAAAAGCAAGCTTAGACTATATGACTATTGATAAGATATATTTAGTGCTGGTAGAATTGTGACCTTGTGTCTTATAAGTAAGTAGATCACTGGTTGTTAGCATGATTTAGCTAATCATAATATGTTGTGATAAAAGTCCGTTCAAAAGGTTCAAAATTGTACCAGTGTACAAGATACTGGGCTTGTAAAACAAAAATTCTTTAAAAAGTACAAAAATATTGAATTCAAATATTGAATGTAACCTGCATTTATGTGCAATAACCTTGAGATAGCATGGTGCACTTGAGCCAAATAGTGTTCCAGAGATCTGTGGGTCTCAGATCCTTTCTGGTGGTCTGCAAGTTTAAAATATTTTCATAATACTGACATATTATTTGCCTTTTTCACTCTGATTCTCTCATGTAGAGTGGAGTTTCCCAGAGGCTATGTGATGTGTAATATTGTAACAGATTGGATGCAGAAGCAGAATGAGAATCCAGATGTCTTCTATTAAGCCAGAAATTACAGAGATTTGCAAAAATATAAAACAAGGCCACTCTTGTCTTTGTTTTTAAAAATATTTTTATAAAAATGCATCACATGTTATCATATAATGAGTTTATTATTGCTATTTTTTAAAGTAAATTCATAAGTAAACATCAAAACATTTTTCCATTTTTATTCTTTAAAAGGTAAATATCAATAGATATAACCTATGAAAATAAAAGCTCTTTGGCGTCTTCAACGAAACAAAACAAAACAACAATTTTGAATGCCACTAATACAGAGTAAAATGTTAAGATTCAAGCCCTTTCACCTTCTTAGAACTAGAAAAGACTGAGAAAGACAGGCTGGGTAAAAATGAAGTTAAGATATTCTCTCAGTTTTCTGATCTTATTTTGAAAACCTATATGTGTTCTAGAAAGCTATTTTAAATAGAGAAATTATTTTTTTGAAAACAAGCATTCCTTAATCTATTAGTGAATGTTTTCTTTTTTCAAATACATAGGCAATGGCTATTTTTCTGAACATTGCATTATCATTATATGAGCAAATATTACTATACTGTTTGACAGAATGTGTCAATATTTTATTTAAAAAATATATATAGCATATGTGGTATGCTGACAAGTGGGAATGAAACTGTGTAATTTACAAGTGACATGTTAATCTGCCAGAATTTAGGGAGAATTTAAGATTAATATCCAGGAACCAGAAGGCTAACCATAGATATGACATGGGAGTTTTGTTATCATCATAAGAGCCATTCTGTGTCATTTCTTCGGGTTGCTGCTAACTTCATATAGTTTTCATTTACAGTGGTACTGTACCATGAGTGCTATTCACACTTATGCAATACAGGCTTCCAAGTTTGTTAGTTGTAGTAAATAATACTATTTTATAAATATAATATAATAATTATAGTAACAATAAAAAAGTAAACACTAACATGTAACTAATTGAAAACTGTATACTATTAATGTTCACATAAAATTATTGTTTTAAATTTTCCAAAATGGTAACATCTCCAATTGTGTAGGCTTAAAATTATGATTTTTTAATCTCATTGCCTCTTAACATACTGTGAAAGATCTCTAAGGAAAGTAATGTTCTGGTCATCTTTAGTGATTAGTTATAATTTTAAGCCAATGAATCCATATAAAAGATGAAAGAGTTTAAGATGAAATGTTTTCCTGTCATTTATTTTGAAAAGACACAATTTAATATCTGTTTACACATTTGACAGTTCCTTCATTGCTCTTACCCCAAAGACAAATGTTTTGCATCTTTGCTGCATCTACATGATGTTAAAGAAAAAAACAACATCTATTTAGTTCATGACAAGCTTTCTAGTAGGGCCTTATGGCTGGGAACTTTCTCCCTCTGTGAATTTAATTGGTGGGAAAACATATAACAATATATGCTTCCATTGGAAGCAAATGGTTCTTGGTTTGAATTTTAATCCTTTCTCTTCTTTACTTTTGAACTTGGGCAACTTATTTAGCCTCTTAATATGTTGCTCATAGGATCTAATATTTCAATTAGATTTTGTAATCTTCCTATGCAAAAGTGTTGCTAAAATTAACTGCAAGATTTTGTAGAGTTCTACAGCAGATCTGGCAGGACATAATAAATATCACCATTATTGTAAGAGTACAATTATTAGCATCATGAGAATAATTTCATCAACATCTTCCCTGTAAGTTGGAAATATAACAGTTGCAGTCTATGAGGTATAATCATTGATGGCACCATCTCATAATTGGATTATATAATGTATAACTCCCAATACCTAAGTAAGGACTACTCTTCTAGCCTTCTGTATGTAGTTGCCGTATTTCATTCTAGAATGGTATCCAAATGGTATTAAAAGTGTCCAGTGTAAAGCCTGACAGTTCCCTGGGATAATTAGAAGGAGTATAAAAACAGATAAATACTTATCTAAAACTTTCCCTGGTGACCCCCAGATTCATTAAACATTGGTCACAAGTCTTATAGGACCAAGATGGTCATATGTTCTCAAAATTTTAGTAATGATTTCTTGGCATATTCTTGTACTTGTAGTTCACAGAGACTAGCACTTGCTTTTCCTACTCTCATTTATCAAAAAAATCCTGCTCAAATATCAGTACAAGATTTTTTATACACGTTTTCCTGATTTCTAACTCGTAAGATCTTAACTCTCACTGCGTCACATTGAATTGTTTTCTCCTATACTGGTCATCCATTTGTGAGGTGTGGCTTTGTATGGAAATTGCTGAATACTTACTTTATCCCGCTGGATGGTGGAATTATGCCTTTCTTATCCTGTATCTCCTCCAATGCTGAGCATTTGAACATAGTCGTAGGTGCTTAATATAAATGCACTGAAATGAATTAAAAATAATTGAGCATATTATTTCAGTGAATATCTTCATTCTCTTTTAATAATGCATTCACTTAGTAAATGCTGATAAGTGAATGCAAATACCCTCAGTTGAATTTAAATTTAAATATTTTAAATTTTCTAATATTTAAATCTCAAAAACTTTCTTAGGGATGGAAGACCATGTTGAAGAGCACAGAATCCTTTCCTTTCTCATTAAGGTTAAATTGTCTTTCTATTCTACTTCTTATGTTCCATTGCACCTGTCTCCAGATTTAAAAAAACAAAAAGTTATGGCCTACAGAAAATTAAAAGAAGCAAAAGAGAAATATTGAAGTTGGGAGAGGATCCAAGATGGTGGAGTAGGTAAACACTGTGCCTGCTTCGTTCCGTGAACACATTAAAGTTACAACTAAATTATTGAACAGCTAACATGGAAAGCTATCTGAAGCTGTATAACTAAGGACACACAAAAAGAGGAGGCCATAGTGAGACTGATAGGAGGGATGCAGATGCAAAATGAGTCAAACCTCCACTGGTGGTAGAGAATCAGGAGGGATTTCTCAGCCGCAGAGATTCCTCCCAGAGAAGCAAAGGACCCCAGCCTCATACCAGGCTCCCTAGCCAGGAGCACTGGTACTTTGAAGAGAAGCCCCACAATATCTAACTACAAAATATAGTGGGGACTCCAACTTTCCAGTTGGGATGAAAGGCTCTGGGAAACCCAGACATCCTTTTAAAGTGGCCACATAGATTCAGTCACTCACAGATGCTCTAGCAGCGGGATAGTTATTCAGAAGGTGTTGGAGGCATATGAGAGGCAGAATGAGGTGTGTGGCTTTGCAACTAGGGCTGGAGGACAGTCACCATTTTTCATGGATGCACCCTCCTCCCATGCAGCTGGCTGGTAGGTACCATCTTTCCTGTGTTGCAACTGTACCGACACAGGCAAATCTGAATTGGTCTATTGAGCTTTACTTGCTCCACCTTGTTAACTCACTAGGACCCCACCTCACCCAACTGCCAATGCCAGAGGAACTTTCTCCAGTGAGCAGCCAGCTCTGCACACCTCACAGTCTTCTTTAGAAAACTATTTAAGTCCACAGGACCCAGGCTGGTAGTGACCAGCATTGATGTGCTCTGAGGCTTTTGCTGAGCAGCTCCAGGCACAGCATTGTCAACAAGCCAGAATGTATACAAACATCCAGCATAGATGGCCAGGGGGACAGTGCCGGAGCCCCATAGGGTACCTACTACATGAGGCTTTTCAGCAATACTGGGAGATGTAGCAGATCTACCTAATACATAGAAACAAACACAGACAGGTATCTAAAATGAGTAAACAAAAAATATATCTCAAATAAAAGAACAGCAGAAAATTGCAGAAGAAGAGCTTAATGAGATAGAGGCAAGCAACCTATGAGATACAGAGCTAAAAAAATGATTTTAAGATGCTCAAGGAACTTAGTGAAAACTTCAACAGTGAGATAGCAAATATAAAAAAGAACATAGAAAGCATAAAAAGGAACCAATAGGAAATGAAGAATACTATAACTGAAATTCAGAATGCAATAGAAGGAATCACCAGCAGCCTAGATGTAGCAAAGGACTGAATCAGTGAATTGGAAGGCAAGATAGCAGAAAACATCCATTCAGAAAAAGGAAAAAAGAATTAAAAAAAAAGTGAGGATAGTTTAAGGGGCCTCTGGAACAACATCAAGTGCAACAACATTCGCATCATAGGAGTACCAGAAAGAGAAAAGAGAAAGCAAGGAATTGAGAAGCTATTTGAACAAATAATGACTGAAAAAATCCCTAACCTGGTAAAGGAAACAGACATAGACATAGAAACCCAGGAAGCACAGAGAGTCCCAAACAAGACAAACACAAATAGGCCCACAATAATTATAATTGAAATGGCAAAAGTTAAAGACAAAGACAGAATACTAAAAGCAGCAGGAGAAAAGCAGCTAATTACTTATAAGGGAACTCTCATAAGACTGTCAGCTGATCTCTGAACAGAAACTTAGTAGGCCAGAAAAGAGTGGCAGAAAATATTCAATATGATGAAAAGCAAGGACCTACAACCAAGATTACTCTACCCAGCAAGTTTATCATTAAAAATCAAAGGACAAATAAAGAGCTTCTCAGACAAAAGAAAGCTAAAAGAGTTCATCCCTACCAAGCCTGTATTATAAGGAAAGCAAAATTATGAACATTAAATTGACAATATGTACACATCAACAATTACCTTCAATTTAAATGGATTAAAAGTTCCTATCAAAAGTCGTGAAAGTATTGCACTGAGTGGATTGTTAAACAGAGAAAGACAGATGCAATTTGACTTTGCTTATAGGTGAAATCTAAAGAAGAAAATAAATAAGTGGAACAGGAACAGATTCATAGATAGAGAAAACATTTGATTTGTTGACAGATGGGAGGAAGTTGGAAGAGGAGGTGAAAGAAGTGGAAGAGATTGGGAAGTTCAGTTTGGTGGTTACAAAGTCACAGTTATGGGGATACAGGGTATAACGTGGGAATATAGTCAATAATGTTGCAATAGCTATGGGTGGCATCAGATGGGTACTAGATTTGTTGGGGTAATGGGAGGAGGGTGGGAGGGGTGTGTGAAAAAGAAAAAGAAATCAAGAAGTGCAAATTCATAGTCAAAATAGTCACAGGGATGTAAAGTGCAGCATAGGTCATGCAGTCAATAACATTGTAATAACTATGTATGGTGTCAGATGGGAACCAGATGTATCGGAATAAGGATTTTGTAAGTTACATAAATGTCTCATCACTATGCTGTACAGCTGAAACCAATATAATATTGTATGTCAAATGTAATTGAAAAATAAAAATAAATGAGAAAAAGAGAAGTATAAAACAAATGCACTCCATAGGTTGTTACAATTAATTCCACACTAGTAATTATGCATTATTTTTTAAAATTCAAAACTTTTGAGAATTCAACTCTAGTTTTCACAATGGTTTCTGTTTTCCCAAAGCTTCCTGCGGGTTCTGTCCTTGCAGTGAGTTGGGGGCTGTGGTGCTTCACGCCATCAGGAGAATGGATTGATTAACCTTTATATTGATTTGAAGTGTTGTTCAAATAAATATGTATACTTTTTTCCCTGATGGCTTAATGAAGTCCTTTATCAATAACACCAAGAGCTTCTCCCCTTGACCTTTGTCACCTGTGTGCTCAGAAAATTTTCATCAAGCTGTTTTATTTATATTGTTAATCTCCTGCTGCCTTAGTCAAGTTTGACACAGAAATTTATTCGTCCTGGATTCAGTAGAATTAGTCTTACATTCTTTTGGCTTTTGCAGAGAAAAACATTTATGTCTTTGGGTTTTATGTTAAGTTAAGGATTTAGGCATTTCCAGTTTAATATTTCTCTTGTTACTCTTTTTTGTGTGATTATTTCAGTTTTGGTTTTGACACCACTATCTCCCAAAAGATACTGTTAGAGGAGGTGTTAGCTAATGTTTTGGTAAATTCATTTTGCAGTATATAAATGTATCAAATCAGCATGTTGTACACCTTACACTTAAACAGCATTATATTACAATTATAGCTCAATAAAGCTAGGGTGAAGTGGGGAGATACAATTCCAGCCAGTAAATGTCTATGTTCTCCTATCCCAACCTCTAATGATGAACACTTTTCTGTGGGGAGAAAAGGGGTGTTTACTATATGCCCAACATTGCGCGTAGTGCTTCATAGATTATTCTATTTTATTCTGAAGTATACTTAGGAAAAGGGCACTGTTTCATTATGTAGATGAGAAGTTTAAGACTTACAGAATTTATGTAAATTGCTCAGACTCCTACATAGTTAGTGGGCTGATTGATCCCAGAATTTAGTTCTGACACTTAGTAGGTATATGACCTTCGGCAGATTACTTAACCTCTCTGTGCCTCAGTTTCCTCACTGACAAAATGGAGATCAGTTTCTTTCTGTTCTGGCATTGTGAGGGTGCCTGTGGGTTGAATACGTTGTAGTATGTAGTGATGTAAATGTAACATAGTTAAGTTGAAATGTTCCTGGTAAACACTAAGTGCTATTTACAACTAGATAGAATTCAGTTGTACTAAGTCGTTTTTTTTCTTGGAGTGAAAGGGGAAAGACTGTAGAAGAAGAAAGCAAGACATCCAGTAACTCTTTCCTGCACATGTTTTCCCTCCATTTCCAACCTTGGAGGCCCAACTTTCTTCCTTATTTGCTAAACACAATGAATACCAATATTCTGTATTTGGTTAAATATTTCGTTCCTTTAGTCCATTCAAAGGCTTCCTGCTTGAAATTCAGTTGCTTACTTCAATATTCTTTCTTGTTTTCAGAAGAGTGGAAATATTTGGCTATTACTTTCAGCAAACCATGCACTTGATTTTTCTACTGGTGTTTAATAAGTGGTTCTTCTGTTACAAAGGAAAGGTAGCCTATTTATAGAAACTTCCCTTAGAGAAACAATCTTGAAAAACTGCTGTAGAATGATTTCTTTGTTGTTGCTCTGAATTGTATATCAACACTGAGAGCTGTATACAGAAGAAAAGGCACATTACAAAAATGACTCAACTAGAAGAGATAAGAGTCCCTTTTTTGGTTTCTTGTTTGTTTTGTTTTGTTTTTCTCCATCTGTATGATAACATTTCATCAAATAGAGCAAAAAGTCATGGCAACAAACTGGGACCTGATAATGCATTTCATTCCTTGTGTTCCTGAGATGCTGGAGACATGTCTTGCTATCACTATGTTTTTTCTTTTTTAGGCTGTAAAGCATCACTTACAAAAATAATTGGTACAGATACCTAATTCAGAGAATTGAGTAAAATTCCTTCTGTGGTTACAAGGAGGGTAGCAAATCTAAAAGCCATGAAAGGAAATAATATCTAGTGGGTTGAAAACTATTCCAGCAATACTAGATTAAGACCCTCCCCGAATTAAATCTTAATAACATGGTATAAAATCCATATAGTTCAATGATTGAAGGCACAAAATGTTAGTACACTCTACAGCTTAGTTTGTCTTATGATAAATCAATGTCCTTTACACTAGTAGATATTTGATTTTTTTCTGAATTTATTCATTAAACAAATATTTTTGAGTGTACAGTAAGCATAAGAATACATTTTCAGAGAGAGTGAAGGATAAACACATAGGGGAAGAACTCAGAGAATTGGGGAGGGCCAAAAAGAGGGGTGATCAACTAGACCCAGAGGAAAGGAATAAGTACTAATCTATAGGAGCACCAATTTTTTCCTGAGATTAAAAGTTAACGATGGAAGATCCTTGCTATGCAGTACCATGCTGATGCTTTTGGAACCTCCCTGATATGATAATTTCCAACTAATATGGTTGAGTTTCAATTGATGAAAATCATTTTGATCTGGATAGAAGCAGGTAGACATGTCCAGATCAGATCCTGATTGGCTTTTGAATTGCATAAAACTACATGGAACTGGTTCGGCCAAGTTGGATTTGATTTTAAACTACTTGAGTTAATTTTTATCAAGTTAGATTTAAAAAAAAAATGAATTGGATCTAATCTTACTGTTTTAGCTAAGTACTTTCTATATTAAAGATATTAAACATTCATCTACCATATTTCTTATCTGTTTTAGTTTTCTATTAAACTTTTACTTCCACTTTTAAAAATAATAATTAAATTTTATGTGAAATAAAGTAATCCTTTCCATTGTGGCCTTTTAAAATTCACTTTAAATGCAAAGACTTTCATTAACGTTCATTTCTATATCTTTTGCTATTCTCTACATTAGGCTTTTTAGTATATTTGGTATCATCAAATGAGTATTTAAATTGATTATTTAACCAGGTATCTTAGCAGCACTTAGAAATTAATCCATTCCTTTGATGCTATTTGGTATCACCTTTCCCTATACTAATTTAATTGCCTGTGATGTGTGTGCTTACTTTGCAGAAGAGTCTCACCAGTACATTTATCTAATCATTATAATATATTTTATCTCACAGAACCAGATTCTGATCTAGATTTTACTTCCAAATTTCCATTTTTTTTATTTTTAGCTATTCTTGCTTTTCTCATTTTCTAGATCTGCTTTAAAATCATTGTGTCACACTTTCTCAAAAATATAAATGATATATTATAAGAGTACTATATCAAGACACAGAATAGTTCCTGAAATCATCTTTGTGCTGCCCCTTTAGGGTCAAACCCTCCCTTGCAGCCTAATCATTGGAAAGCACAAGTCTGTGTCCCCTCCCTACAGTTTTGCCCTTTGCAGAACGTTACACAGATGGAATCGTACAGTGTGTAGTCTTCTGAGACTGTTTTCCTTCACTTAGTATGAGGCATTTAACATGCAGGTATGTTACTGAATATATCATTAGTCCATTCCCTTTTTATTGCTGAGTAGTATTTCTTTGAATCGTTATATCTCATTTGTTTATACTCCAATTGAAGGACATTTGGGTTGTTACCAGTTTGGGGAAACTGGATATGACAAAGTACCTATTTTTAATGCCAAATCAGTGTCCATTTTTTTGTCCTATTATTTGGGAGCAGGCCTTGAATTTTATCTAATAACTGAGGTAATAATTATCTAATCTTTCATTTGTTGTCTCTTATGTAACTAAATTTTAAAATATGAAGCCATTCATTTTTGTGGCTTCTTCTAAGGTACATTTGGTTTACTTTATATTTTGAGTTGATAATATATACAACAGTTTAAAATTCAAAAGCTTCACAGGGAAAAGTAGTTTCTTTCCCTTACATGTGGTATAACCCCCCTTGCTTCCTCCCTGGAAGACAGTGTGTGAACATTGCTTGTGCTGGTTCTGAATCCCCAACGTACATTTGTGTTTTCACTCCAATGGTGGCAACTGTCACATGCTTTCTCCTTGGTCTCGATTGTTTTCACTTAATCATGTACCTTGAAGTTTATTCTTAACAGTAGAGAAAAGCTGTGCCTCGTTACTCTTGACAGTTGTATAGTATAATATGTTATTGTACAGATGTAGAATACTTTTTATAAAATTTTTTACATTTGTTACTTTTATCTAGGTTGTTTCCAATCCTTTTCTATGCAGACTAAGCAGGAGCTGTTAGCCTGAGGACCGTGGGAACAAGCGGGCTTGAGCAACATGGAGTCAGGGAGGCCTAGCATGTCACTGTTATAAAAACATTTTATCAAAATAAAATAAAATTGTGTTTAAAGGTTATGTCTCATATTTAAAAAATGAAGACACCTGCTTTATACCACTTAATTTTGTGAAAGCTCTTTTGTAAAGTATGGCAAGCCATTATGAGGACTCCATGACACAGTGTAACTTGCACGTAGATGGGAAGCACTAATGTAGTTTGTGTATTTTGGCTCTATGACGTTCCAAAGAGCCTGATTTATTCATGAGTAATCTGCAACCTATACTCCTTTTATAGTTATTAGAAAATCCTGGCTTGATGATTTTCCATTGAATATCAAAGTTCTCAGAAGTATGCCATTGGGAATGAGCCTACACAAATGTCAGAGATTCTCCAAAGTGGCCCAGGAGATGCTCCCTCCTCCTTTCATTTCTCTGGAATTGTGATTTACCAAGTGTTTTACAGGAAGAGATTAAGCATTCAGGAGAATTCCTTAATTTTCAAAAGGATTGCTTTTTTTGTGCCTGTCCTATTTTCTTGCTTTTTGAGTCACTTAGAGGGATTTTGAAGTTTTAAATACTGGGTATTCTGTGACCTCAATAGTAAAATATTTATACTTGGATATTGAGTGAAATTTCCCACATTGCATAATCTTTGAATACAAATTTGATTTACATTTACTTTTCAAAGCTTTTAATTCTTTGTGGTGAATATCCCCTGACTCTGTACTCCACGGACCCTTTCTGTTTGTTTAGCTTGGGCTCCTCCCCTACCCTGAGTCTCAACCTTCACTGGAGACAGGCAAGGAAAACGAAGTGAGCCTTTACGTCCCAGCCCCTGGTAGAATGCTCACTTTATTCTTCTGCACCAGTAGGTTTGTGAAATCCTGTTCTTAGAAGTCCTTTTATTTATTTATTTTTGCTTGTTTTTAAAAAGCCTCTCATACGTAAGTGAGGTGAATAGGTGAATAACATTGATTTCTTTCAAAGAAGGGTGTTATGTAAATGCTGCCTGGTAGAATTTCATTTCCATTTCCTGCATTGATCTCATTTTTAAGCCTTGAAGTCAATCCTATTTTTTATGTATTCCATTTTAACAGAAATTCCGTGCTACAAAATGAAAGTGACTGACAAAAGATGTTGAAATGATGCTTAAAAGCCTCTTATCTGTCATCTTTATAGTTTCAGAATGTCATTTAAAAAATAGTAAAAAGAAAAAATTGTTGTTTACTTTACTTGACATCATTATTTAAACAGATTCTCAGTGGAGTTTTTGTTTGTTTATTTGTTTTTTCCTATTCTAATACATCTATTTTTGGAAGATGGCTTTGAGCTAAGCAAGTCTATAAGAAATAGATTTTACTTAAGAGTAGAAGATTTTCTTACCTTAAAGATGGCACAGTTGAACCCATCATTATGTGATTAGAACTCTCCTGTAGTCCAAAACTTCATCTACCTATTCAGCTGAGAGAACCAAGATAGAAACTCCTCTCCTAAGACAACCTGGTCTATAGAAGCTTCTTTGTGGATATCCTAGGAGAGATTTTTATTAGTAAAGCAGTGACAGGTATGTGTTTTGCACTTATATCACAATATATTAGGCACATAAATAAAAAATTTGAATTGGCACAAGTCAAATCAAACATACTATTTATTCTTGGGCTTAATCATTACTAATTTATTTTTTCCTAAAATAACCAGATTTTACTTTTTAAGTTAAAAATAATGATAAATATTACTCTCTAAATTTGTTTTCTATTCCATTTTAGTTTGTTAAATGTATTCAGTTAACCAGAAACATCAAAGGGCTCTGCCTTTTAATCAGATTTGTTAAAATCTAAAAAAATCCAGTGTGTGGACTAGACTACATAGTTATATCATCATAGTTGTCTATTGTAGATGCTATGATTTATTTCTCTTATGTACTTCTGGAATTCTCAGTCTAAAAGTGAAAGAGAGAATGGTTTTAGATAATTATCCAAATCTTAGTTTCCTGCTTCAGTCCAGAGTTATTACTATTTTTTCACAGTTTCAATTCCAATTTCCAAAAAATAGGTACTGGAACCAAATTACACTTCAACTTCTAGCAAAGGAGTTTATATGTGTCTTCTTGTTTCTCATATTCCATATGCAGTCCTTTCTTTGAAGTGAGGGTCGTTTGTGCTTAGGCTTTATACTCTGGCATTATGCTAGCGTTGTCTTCCATCACCATGCACACAAATCTTTGCTGCTCTAAAAAAAAAAAAAAATTAAAGAAAGAAAGAAAGAGCAACATGATGAACTGAACTCTGAAACCTGACTGCCTGGATGAGACTTCCAGGTATACCACTTAGTAGTTGTAGGACTTTGGGCAACTGACTTAGCCCCTCTGTGACTCAGGTTCTGCGCCTGTATAATGACAACAATAACAGCACCTACCTCATAGGATTATTAAGTTAAATAAGATTCTATATGTAAAGCCCTTAAAATAGAGCCATCTCCTTTTAAACATTCAGTATTTGGTATAGTAAAAGTATTTATAATCATCACAAACAAAGGTCTGTATTACTTATTTACTTCTACCTTACTTTAGCACATCCTTAATTCTGGTATTAAGACTTTTGGAGTGGGAGATAGCTATTGTTAGCAGCCCCAATTATTTTCTAAAGTAGGCAAGGCAATTTAACACCACCACCACCACCAACAACAACAAAATAAACAGGAAATGTGTATTGAGTCTATTATTAATCAGGCACAATGTAAGGAAATATAATGGCAAACAAAATAGTGATGGTTCCTGAACTCATGAAGCTTAATATCTGAGTGAAACAGTTGATAATCAAATAACCCCCAAATGGATAATTTTCATAATTCTTTAAAGCTAAAAAATGGATCGCAGTGAGAGAAAGATATGACTTATTTTGGTTTCAGAAAGGCTTTCTAGAGCTGTTGGTTTAATTCAAGTCCCCAGATGGACATGGACAGGTAAAGAGTGGGAGGGAGGGGGCATGACCGGCAGAGGGAGCCCATGTGCACACGTGTTGAGGCAGAGAAGCATGGAGGTATTTGATCCGTTGAAGGGCAGTGGACGCACCTGGAACAGGGAACAGGAGAGCAGAACTACATCCTAAAGTGGGGTGGAGAGCAAGATCTGATCATACAGGGCCTCCCAGGCCTTAAAGGTCAGGACTGGAGTCTAAGTGCATTGGGACCTTCTTAAGCAGGGAGGTGACACAGTCCAATATACATCTTTAAAATGTGCTGGTTCCTGTCTGGAAACTAGGTTATAGAAAAATGAGTAGAAACAAAGCAACCATTAAAAATTATTGCTGTGCACATGAGAGAGCTAATGATGGCCTCTGTGGTAGAGGATATGGACTTATCCTAATACATATGAGTATTTACATGTTGTTAATTACATTTGCAATTTACATTTTGAAAGGAGAAGAGGCAGAACCTGGTGAAAGATTGCATGTTAGTTTGTGCGTAAATTAAGGTATTCAGAATGAAACTCAGGCAACTCTCAGATTAATGATGTAACATTACAGATGTTACTTAACATTATAGATGTAAATACATGGCATTATCATCTGTTAAGGTAGAAAAGGTGAAAAAATGCTTTCAAAGTAGCTAAAGGGTCTTATGTATATTTATGATTATAAGTCAGTATAGACATCTGCTTAAGATTAAATAAAATAATCTATATAAACAACAAGTAAAATACCTGCACATGGCAAGTGCTCAGCAAAAATTCAGCTATTTTCTGATAAGATTTTGGTTTGGAGCTTATCTTTGATATGACACGAAGAAGGGCCTGTTAGCATCAGACACCCTCAGTCCCTGTTTTGTTTGATTGTTTTGTGGTTTCATAGGGTACTTTTCTTCCCTGGCAGACGTGAGAGGGCCCTGTTTGTAGGGAAGACAGTTAATAAAAATAATTATCCTGCAGTGTTGGCCACATTGTTCTGTTGATTCACAAAACTCGTCTATCAGAAAGGAGAAAAACATTAGCCTGCATGTTGATGTTTGAAGAGGGACACATTTCTTTCCTTTTCTCTAAACACAAGAGAGCAACTGCTCCGCTCACTGGTCTAACAGTATTTTTTGGAGCCCTGAAGTTTTCTCTGAGAATTGCCTCTACTGTCACATGGAAGGCAAATGAAATCTTAAATCCTTTAAAGTTATTCTTTTAAAAAAATTGAAAAGGAATTACCTAGAGGAAACGTTTTCTCCTTTAAATGATAAAAGGATGTATAAAAGGATGTTTAAAAATTATTTATTTTTATTTATTTTGGTGAGTGAAGGGGAAAACACAAGGCCTCTTGTTAATGTATTGTCATCTTTAATATCATAAAATGCCATGTGAAGAAAAAAATCTGATAAATAAATGAACAAATAAATAAATACCAATAAGTCTCAAGAAACAAACACATAGCTAGATAACTAGATACCTAGATGATAGATAGATAGATAGATAGATAGATAAATGCAACACACATTGTCCCAAGCACTTCTTAAGGTTGCAAGACTGGAGTTGTGAGTGTTCTACCAATGTACGTGTATTAAACGTTTACGTCAAACAGGATTCATTTTACCTGTTTGATAGGAATCCTGACGAACCTCATCGGTTGGCTGTATGTCTCCAGTTATGCCACTGACTCTTAAATCAGGATTCTCTGACAATGGGTAAAATAAGCCTCCGTGAGATGTCAGACTCACTTCTGAAATAAAGGCTTGTCTAGTTTTGAGGAAGACTTGAATGAATCTGAACATGGCTGCAACTTCCAACTACAGCTATGCTTGGTTCGTCTATCTTACTTAAAAATGTATTCTACTTGGAAGTGCATAATAAACATAAATTTGGCTCATTATAAATGCAGTTAACTCCAACTCTCTTTAACTAATTGTGTCTTCAACCAAGCTGATAATCACATGAGAAACATAAGCACGTTGCATTCTTTGAAACTCAGTAAGAGTAACGTGACTTATATGCTTGGTCAAAGATATACGATCCTTCTTTGGTCCTTCCTAGTAAATGTGGAATCCCATTGAATGCTCGGATGCTGTTGATAGACTGTTCTTTGGTTGTCCCTGAGCCCTCTCCAAGGAGTATCTTCAAACTGTGTGATAGGAGTCTTGAGTCATGGATGCAAATGAATTTTCAGGCACAGGACTATGTAAACATCTGAGAGTCCACAAGTAAATCATGAGCTTAGGGAGCATTGCCTGTCCCTGAAGAGATTATTTCACTGCCCTGAAACCCGTTAGTTCAGGGGAGCCATCATGTGAAGGTACGTATGGCTGTGTACCTGGTATGCAGCCGCCCATGTGTGATAATGAGCAGCGCATAAAGCAAAAATAAAAAAAAAAGTGCTAAAGGGGATGGAGGAAAAACCTACTAAATTAATTTTCTTTCTCACAGGGCTCTCTTTAAAAAACATGTGTGTTATGGTCTCATAACTCTCTGCTTCCCATTCTCAACACATGAATGCTGATCCTTCAAGGCTACGGGTGTTGTTAACATGAGCATTTTTAATATTGTTATTACTGGACCCCTTCAGTTTTTCCAGGTTGTGTGTGAGGTATCATAGGGAATATTGCTCTACTTGACTTTTCTGTCATTTTAGTTGATGTTTGATGGGGATGAAGAAAGGATAGAAGAAGGCTAATACTTTTCTCTGTCTTTTGCCATGATTGTAAGTGCTTGTCAACAATCTAGGATTTCCGGGGAGAGGAAAAAAGAATGTAGTTGAGGTCGTGAACTGTCACAAAAAGTGGGAAGCTGTTTCTGTAAAATGCATACTCTATCTTGAAAGTGTGTACATCCAGGGCAAATTCCATGACTGTGAAGTTTAGTTATTTAAAAGGTATCTTTGTATATTTTTCTGGTTAACTTCATACATGACAGGCATAATAAAAATGCATTTTTTAAATCATATAATTGCATATCTGATTGATTTTTTACTAATTAATGCCCAGCTCTCTATACTAAAGTATCAACTCTATGAGATCAAGAATCTTTTCAGTTTTATTTTGTTATATCTCCAGACTAAAATTATATAACTAGTATAAGTTTAACAAATATTTGCTGAGTTAATTAATGGTAAATAGTAGCAGAATTAGATTTGAATCCATGATACATTATTAGGGAGTTATATAATCTTGAATATCTTCCTTAAAATCTCTTGGACTCATCTTTCTCTTCTGTAAACCAGGAAGGAGTGGGATAGGAGGGATAAACTAGGTGACTTCTGAATGTCCTTTGCAATGCTAGCATTCTATGCATTATTAACAGGAAAGGATATTGGACAGACAAATTGTTTCACTGATTAATTGGTTTGATAGAAATTAATGGAGATCTATATAGAATAATTAAATTGCATTTAGCACCTACTATGTGCCAGCCTAACTTGAACAAGACACAGTGCCTACGCTGATCAATTCCAGAGTGTTGGAAAATGTATCTGAACAAATGAATCATCATATAACTCTGCATGATAAATGAGAGAAAGATGACCACTGCACCATGGAATGCTTAGGAAGTCTTCAAATGTAAGACACATAAGCTGGCTTTTGAAGGTTTATCAAGAGTTTTCTAGCCTAAGAAAGGGGAAAGGTTGAGGAAGATGATTCCATTTACCAAGTCACATAGAGATGCAAATTGACGTGTGTCCCGATTGTTGCAATGGTGGAATTCTTGGTGACTCTTAAATTAGGTAGTTTGTTACCCAAGTCTTTGAAATTATTTATTAAGAATAGTTTCTTGTTAAAATATCGATTGTAATGATACATATTTTCTGTTTTGTTTCATTTTTTCCAATCACTTTGGATTATATGAGCCTTACAGTGGGGGACCCTGTTATTATGCTTTGCTATAACCTCTTTAACTACTTATCAAATATTTCAGATACTTTTTTCTTAAGAAACGCCATTTATTTACCAAAGAGAGCAGCCTATTCTTATTAAGGAAATAATGGTGAATGCCTCTCAACAATCCATAAATGGAGTTGATTTAATGTTGATTTATGCTCCAAGAAAAAAAGACCACTAAAGAAGCTGCTAACACAGATCGTTAAAGGTATTCAAATACTCTATATGTTTCTATGTTGCTCAACCAAATCACTAAATTTCAAAACTGTCAAGCCTTTTATGTATTTCTGAGTTACCTGAGTGACAAGATATACTTAAGCTTCTCACATTTCAAAATTTGTCTTTAAATGCCATTTCTACGTGCATGATGGGTACTCATATATCTGCATTTAATAAATATTTCCTGCAACTTTCTTAGCACTTCAAGACAAACTACGTTATACTATCCTACTTAATGCCAATGGCACATCAAGAAAAATTCTTGGTGGGGTCCCCTGGTGGTATAATGCCTAGGCTTTGGCATTCTCAACGCTGTGGCCTGGGTTCCATCCCCAGTCAGGGAACCACCCCCTCCAAAAAAAATCTTGGAAGGAAAGACTCTTTTTCTCAAAGTCATTTTAAAATTCTCTTATCCATTTTAAATATATCATTTCATTAATTTTTCAAAGCAACAAAACAAACATTCATCAAGTGAAACTAAGCATGACCCCCCTCAGATGGGTACATCTGTTGCTTTCCTGCTGTGTCCCTGAATAATTCATTTTAATACATTTAAAGTATACACTTCATTAAAATGAGCTACTCTCATTTACATATAAAATTTACATTGATGGAAACAAAAATAAAAAGTGTTGGAAGCTGACCCTGGAATGTTGTTATTCTCTGTAATTTATAACCTGCTGCCTCTGTTTGTTTGCCTATATAAGGAAGGTGTAGAAGCATCTTCCCCCCCATGGGACCATTGAGAGGTTTAGGTGTATCAGCCAAGTGTCTGGAAAATGTTAGAATCCTTTGATACCTTTTTCCCACAGCCTGTCTTCCTTGTGAACATCTTTAACAAGATTTGTTGTCACTGCTTGTCCGTTTAGCTCCCTGTGCTCACATCACGTTTAATAGCTGTATCAGATATACCGAATGACACCTAGGAATCAAAGCCAACTCAGGGAATACTGATCAGTTTTGTCTTCTCAAAAATTAATCAATTTCAGCTCATCCTTTGCAGTGCAAGAAAAAAATCTTCACTTTTATTCACTCCCTACCCTTTGGAACTCTGTTAATAGATGATCTGAATGGTTTTGGAGGAAGGGATCATATTTTTCACCATAACCACATTTTCTGCCTCTCCCGTCCCTAGGGTTATGGCTTAAGCCTAGAAATGTTAAGATAAGAATGAAAAAGGAAAGGACAGAAACAGAGTTTAGCAGGTAAAAACACAGTGTTGAGTTTTCCCTTTCAAGAAACTTGCTTTTTATATTTTGTTATTAAAATTAAAAAAACTTTTTCTATAAGTATGATGGATAATGTTACAATGACATAAAATTCAAAGAATAAAGTAATATACAAGGTATTTTCTACATAAACCTTTATCACTATATTGGCAGTCTTCACTATTCCTATTTATTTGAAAAATGTCTCTATGTCAGAAGACCATAAGATTCAAGAGTTATATACAAGACCTATACTACAACACATTTTAATATTAGTAACTAAACCTAACAATTTTAAAACTCTGTAATGGTATTTTCTGAGAAGCCAGAACAATTTGTTTACCTTCACTAGTGCCCATTTTTTAATAAAAGTAAAGTTAAAATTAAAAAGATATCCTAAATATAATTTTAATGATAACTGGTTGTAGAAATGACACTTTGAGAACGTACGTTTTTTTCCTATATCACAATATTTTAATCTATGCGTATTACAGGGTTTTTCAAACTGTCCAAGTCCACGTGACATTTTCGTCAGGAGAAAAATGCACTTGAACCCCCTACCTGACATCTGCCCGTTTGTTTACTCATTTGCCCCTTTTTTCCTCACCTCACTTCCAAACAACTGTGACCAGAATAAAGAAATGCATGGGTTATTATGGTCTTGCTATTGAAAAGTAGTATAACCTAGTAAATATGCTAATGAAGCAAGTTTTACATTACTTATTTAAAACTAAATTATCAACAAAAGCTCTCCAGAATGTGTTTTACATTGAAACAACAATGGAAGTCAGTGCCCACATCACTTGATCGTGGCTCATTTGTGTTACATGTATACCTTGAAGGACTGTTGTCCTTAATCTCAACTTCTTGGTTTGTTAAGCAAAATGCTGTGTAGCTCAGCCTAGACATGCCAATTGCTCTTTCTTCCTCATGTATAAGACGTATTTGTTTCTGCCATAAAAGGAAAACATGTTCTAGGGCAGATTCCTCTCACGGCTTTGTTTCTATGGCACACGATAAAGTATGGTGTGTTAGTTCATGCTCCTATAACAAGTGACCGTAGATGAGGTAACATCTATGGTCATTTGTTATAGGTAAAAAAACAACAAACGTTTGTTTTTCACAATTGCATAGGCTAAGAAGTCTGAGATCAGAGTGCCATCATGGCCAGGTGGTGGTGTGGGTGCTCTTCCTGGTTTACACATGGCTATAGGCTCATCACATCCTCAGAGGTGGGAAGGGAGAGAAAAGAAACTCTCTTGAGCCTTATAAGAACATGAATCTTATCGTGAAGATACCACCCTCATGACCTAATTACCCCCCAAAAGCCCCATCTGCAAATACCATCACTTTGGGGATTAGGGTTTCAACATATGAATTTGCAGGGGACACAAACATGTAGTCTATAAAATAGAGCCTTCTAGGAATTTCTGCTTTTTTCGTGTCTTGAAAAACATGAATGGAAAGGTCTTAGGCCTTAAACCCAGGCTAGCCTGGGTTCAAATTCTACCTCTTCTCTTTACAGCTTTATGACCTGTAAAATCAGATCATTCATACCTACCTTTTTTTGTGGTGTTGTGTGAATTACAATATATACTTGCTTTTATTAAGTGAAAGTGCTTTTATTTTCATTGACTTCTAAAGTTAAGCTTTCTGCACTCTTTAAAGTCTCTGTCTTTTTCTATCTACAAAATTCCTAAACTCCCACTTGATTTCAAACAAAGTAATGTATACTTTGGAGAATACGAAGGACAATATATAGTGCAAATAGTATCATGGGTGCGTAGGCCTGGAGAATTGGGTTTTATTTTTCTAGGTTCTTTCTATGTATCACACTCCTGCTCAAGCTAGTATTACAGCTCTATCATGTAATCCCATTTCATCCTCACAACTCCTGGAGGCAGAAAAGATCAATATTCCTATTGTACAGAAAAAAAAAATGTGAGGCTCGGGGAAAGTAAATGACATGCTCAAGATCCTACTAAATCCCTTTCCTCTTTTCTAGTTATGTGGAATCAGAAAATTCATGTTCTACTTTGACTTCATTATTTTCTATCTTGCAATATGAGCAAATAGTATTTTCATTTGCACAGCACAAGATGACATCCCACCACTATACCTATACTTCCTGTTATTTTTTTAGATTGAAATTCAATGATGACTTTAAAGATGCTACACAAAGAACTGAAAAGTATTGGATAAACATAAAACACTACCTTTGGCAGCATAGAATACTCTGCCCCCAACCACCCCTTGCCGGTGTTATGTGAATGGTTTCTGTTGAAACGAAGTCACCTTAATGTAATCTTTACAGTTTGCAAACTGATTGGCTGTAGTGTTTCTTAGCATAGAGCCAGAAAATATATTTCATCAACATGTTGACACAATTTTACAAGTATATATATATATATAAGACAATTGCAAGCTACAGAAAAGTTGCAAGAAAAATGGACACATTTTTAAAACATTTGAGAGTAAGTTGCTGACATAGTATAGTCTCCACAATGGTTATTATTTTAATTATTATTAAAGATAGACAAAGATGCAAAAAATTATTTTCCATAAGAATAGGATCACATTTAATCTGGCAATATTTGTATGCATAAAGAGTAGACAGTAAGTTTTTTTTCTCATATAGTAGTTTTCTTTTAAACTGCTTCTTCTTTTTTTTTTTTTTTTTTTTTTTTTTTTTTTTTTTTTTTTTTTTTTTTTTTTTTTTTTTTTTTTTTTTTTTTTTTTTAGTAAAAGCACGTAAGAATCATTAGAGAACACTTAATCCAAAACCATCATCACAGATAAGGAAATTTATTCCAGATTAATTTATTTGCTCTGGATGACAAAGTTGTTTGTTAATTACAGTAGATATGAGTAAAATTAGTCTTTTTATCATTGCTCTCAAAAAAAATAGAACTCATTTGTATCTTTTCTATTCAAAATGAATTAGTTATATTCATTTTAATGTAAAACTAATTGAAAAGAACATTCTGACAGAATAAAAACATACATACAATGGCTTCAACCTGGAAGCCATTAGTTCAGAATCAGTTTTTTACTTGATTAAGGAAATTAACAGAGGACAACAAGTTCACAAAACAGACCTCAATAATTTATAATTAGCTATACCACGTATAGACTTACATTCTATTTGGGTTGATGCTTCCTGAATACATGCCAGGTAATTCAAAGGCAACCCAGCGCTTGGGAAACGGCAAAAGAAAAGCCTGAATGTGTTTCGAGATTGATCACAGAAACTCTACAAATTAGATTAACCATATGCCAATAATTGAGATTCAACTTCATTGTTATATAACTCTTACTAAATAGTAAAACCTATTATACAAAGGCTGTACTTCTAATACTCTTTGAGTTTTATGTATGTTTTTTTTTAAAATGCTTCTTTTTCTTTGCTTATTTCTAGAAACAAGAGATAGGCCACTTCTTTATGCAGAGTCTGTATTTCTGGTTTCTTCCCTGTCAAAAATCTAGTTTGTTCATTTTCAAAGCATAAAATGAAACCAAACCTCTATTTGCTTTATTCCTTAAGAAATGACAAGTGAATATGTGATTTTTTTCTTTAACATATAAATGAAGATGCCAGTTGCTTTAACTAGTCGAATTAATAGCATACCTTACTATGGTCCATCATGCTTTCTTGGCAAAGACCTGTGTGTGTGTGTGTGTGTGTGTGTGTGTGTGTGTGTGTGTGGTGTTCGTGGCAAAATTTTATTTAAATTCCAAGAGATACCTACTAAATCAGTTTAATTGTCTATTCTGAAACCACTAGCAGTGTTAAATTTGTTGTTTATCTATTCTATGGCTGGATTGTTGTATTTCTAAATACATTAAAAATGGACAGATATAAAGATGTCACTATTCTCTAATGTATATTCAAAGTTGGCTGAAAATTCTTTCTCTCTCTCACTTTAACTGCCCTCTAATATCTGTTTTCAGCATTAATTTGTCCTCAAAATGTATAAAGAGTAAGGATGACTTTGAGAAGTGGCCTGTTCTTTTTCATTCCAGAGCATAATAGATTTTTAAAAACCCAAGCTTTGATCCATGAGCCATATATCTGTTCTCAACCAGAGAATTGGAAACCCATAGAAAGAATCAGAACCCACTTACAAATAAAAAGAACTGAGGGAAAGAAATATTACCATATTTTAAAACAGCAGAGTTCATTTTCTCAATCACTCATTTGTTCCCTGTCGTTTTGATAGTACCTTGTCACTGTGCAAGCACTTCAAGCCAGGCAAATGACAAAATGCTTCACCCACATGCTGTCCCCTTCTTAATCTAAGTAAAAGAAAATGAACATAGAAATAGGTAGTCTTCTGTGTCAGAAAATCCAAAAGCCACACACAGAAAAGGTGTGTTTTAGAATATATGATGTTTTGTGGAAGAGTTAATCCTATAAATTTAGAATTATTTTACATGTACCTGCCAACTGGTAATGTATTGATTTATAATGAATGAAGCTTGCCCAATTTTTAAACTTGCTTGGGTAATTCTCACATTCAGTCAAAGACTTAGCACAGAACCCACAAGTAAATGTGAAATTTTATGGAGCAAAGAAGACTAGAGAAATTATGATTGCTTTAGTTTATTCACTATGTCTATGTGTAGAATCCAGATTAGTATGAGTATATCATGGATCATTAACAATTATTATAAGATAATGTCAGATTTCTGAACTATGGTATATTTTCTCTCACTTTATTCAGATACGTCATCAACTTCTATTTCTTTTAGTACCTACTGATTATCTTATGTTGAGTCCTGAATATTGATCAAGAGCTATGCTTTCTAATCCTATTGCTTTCTACAAATTAAGTATTTGCATTTTCTTTTCCAAAAAAGGACTCAGAGCTTTTTGCAATGCAAGAGAAGTGGATTTGATTTTTTCCCCAATTTTATAAATATTTGAATCCTGAACATTCACTTTCAAAGGTCAAAGTTTATCAATTTTGACTACATGCATTATTAAGTTATAAATTGGGTGTATGTATGTGTGGAAATATATGCTTTATTTTATGTGCAAATGGACAAGGAAGTTGGAAAACCTTTAGAAGCAGAAAAATAAATGATATGTCTTATTTCCTTAAAAACAAAACAAACAAACAAATGAACAACAAAACAGTGTTATGAGTGACCAAAGGGAGGCGGAATTACAAACCTTATAATAAAATACTAAGGACATAAAACTATCTGTTTCAAAGTTATGTTTTTCATATCACAATATGACAAAAATATCACTGCCTCACTAAGTAAACTGTGTTGTATTCTACATAAATGTGGCCTCTAAGCTTTTCTAAATCCTTTTCTGAATGATCGAGTGATCCTACTATATTGTTAAACAAAATTAAATGAAATAAAATATTTTATATGATCTCTGATAGACATAACATTGTAGTGAAGGGTGATTTTGCATTGTGTATTAAAATTTAAAATATGTGGGGGTTCCCTGGTGGTGTAGCAGCTAGGCTTCAGCTCTCTCAATGCCATGGCTTGGGTTCTATTCCTAGCCAGGGAACCACAAAAACAAAACAAAACAAAACAAAACAAAACAAAACAAAACAAAACATAAGAACAAAACAAAAAGCACACACACAAAAATGCATGCCCTATAGATCCTACAATTCTATGTGTAGGGCTTTGTCCCCCAGAAATGATAACTTCTACACACATAGATATTTGTACAAAGATATCGACTACAGAATTGTTAGTAGTATTAAAAAAACTAAAATGTCTCTCAATAAGAAAATAAGTTTTAAAATGATTTAAAAAAACTTGAAATGCACAGTGGGGTACTAAGCAGACATAAAAAGAAAATAGTATGACAACTTGGAAAGATGTTCCATAGCATACTGTTCGGTGAAACAAGCAGCTTGTAGCTCTGTAGATATAACTCAAGGCCACTGTAGAAATAAAACACTATGTGAAAGTGTTGGTGTGTGTGTGTGTGTGTGTGTGTGTGTGTGTGTGTGTATGATATCTGAATATATTGATTTTGGCAATGGGACAAGTAACATTTATTCATTTTCAAATTCTAATTTGTTTTTACCTCTCCCCTATAATTTAAGCCTAAATTTCAGTTTTAGATTATGCAAAACCAAATGCATTTTTTCCGAATCAATGTCACCAAAATTTAAGTCAAAGCTGTTGTAGACCACATAGCACATTAATTTTAAATTAAGGTGGATTTGTTCTTTTGACACTAGTTTACTATACAGTAAAGGAATCAAGCTTTGTGTCACTTAACTCTCACTTTCCTTTAAAGCACAATTAACAGGTCACCATTTGATTATCACCACACTTCAGGATCTCATGCTTGTTGGGCCTATTTTTGTTGTTTATTCCTTTTGTTAGCTATGTGAGCAGATAATATTCATATTTTAATACTCTTGTGACTGAACATCAAAGATCCATAACTTCATCCTTTCTCCTTCCTGCTGCTTGCTCACTGACCTTTTACAAATTTAATTATTTATACCCAATTTGGCTTCTTCTCTCTTTCATTTTGCCTGCTAATGTATCAAATGTAGAATTGATATTGTCAACCACGCAATGGAATGTGCTCCAGGAAATCTCTCGCCTTCTAAAGCCAAGTGACAAATGAAAAGGAAAATGCCAAAGGATTTTTTCAATTTGAAATACAAAGTGGTAAAATAAGAATGTATTGCTGAAGTTATGACATAATGCATTTATTCTTGCAGGGACGACTCTTACACATTGCTTGGAGCAGATCCGATCAGCTAGTCAATAAAGCACCCAAGCATAAGACTGATCCCTAATCTCACATCGTATAAGCATGAATTAAAAGGAATAATGTCTGATTGATCCCAGTTGTTATAATAAGACATCACAGTGTGGCTCATCCTGTTACATGTTTAATTATCACTTAGACCTGTTTTATTATTTTGAGAAGAAATTATAAAGGGAGAAAAGAATAAGAAAAACCTGAGAATTGGGAGGGATTAGTACATTGTTTAACATGGTTTAAAAAGCATTATGAGGCCAATAGCAAATCTGGTATTTTAATAAAGCTAACATTCTATTGAAAACAGTATTTTAATAATTTCTGCTGAATTTTTAATTAAAATATTAGTTAAATAATCAGTGAGGAAATATTAATCTCAAATGTAATTTGTTAAAATGATGAAAAATAACCTAAATGTAGATTCTCCTTATTTTCCCTTAGCTATGGAATGATCCAAAGATCTAGTTAGTACTGATTTACTTTTAATTCCTAACAGTCAGTGGAGAAGATAAAATAAAACTTAAGGGCCAGAAAATAGGAATTTGTCACTATCTCAGACTTCAAAAGTTTAATAGATGAGAGAGAGAGAGAGAGAGAGAGAGAGAAAGGAAAAGGGAGAGAGGGAAAGAGGGAAAGAGGGAAAGAGGAAGTAAAAATACTAAAGGTTTGTTGGTGGACCAATAAAATAAATGAGGAATTTACCTAATTTTTTTTTATTTTTAATTCAATTAATGTTTAGAAATTTACTAGCTTTATTTTAGGATAAAAATTTTGGGTCACTTGACATATAAGAGAGAGAGAGAGAGAGAGAGAGAGAGAGAGAGAGAGAGAGAAAGGAGAGAGCCAAAAAAATATATACACATTTTAGGAAAGAAAAAACTCTATTAAAATTGTAATACTATATACCCTTAGCAAAAGATGAATACCAGTCACATTTGACTTCTGCAATTACAAGAGGTGCTCAAAGTGGTTACCATCAGCATCCAGACACGTCTCATTATGGCAAACTACTACTTGAGCATCGTTGACCAACATGTCCACTTGTGTTGCTGTGCATACCGTTTCAATTTCTTCTAGAAGTACTGCCAGTGTGGCCAGTTTTCTATGGTACACCACATCCTTTAAGGTCCTCCATAGGTAGAAGTCAAAGGCTGTTAAGTCAGAAGATCATGGGGTAAACTCAACCTCACCTCTTGGTCCTATTCATTCTTCTGCCAAATGGTCTTGAGTTTCTGGAATGACAATCATTGATTCCACCATTTTCTTTGACTATCCTACTTGTCATGTGGTGATCCTAGCTAGCATTGATTTGATTAACACCATCTTTTGAGAGAACATTGTATTACACATTGGTACTATAATTCTATTCAACTTCGAAAAGTAATACGTAGATAACATCTCTTCAATTGTGTATATATTTATTTGACACTGTGTTTATATACACATACATACATAAATACATACACATATGGACATATGTATGTGTTTGTATGTATATTTGAAATGTTACTTGAAATGAGACTTGTGATATACGAAAGAGTTCTAAGATAAAATATTTCAACCATTCACTTAAGTAAATAGACGTGACCTGCTATGATATCAAAGTATCTATTGCTACCTGGACAACACACAGGAAGCCCAGTGTAAGTTTAATTTTAAGTTAGAAATTAAAAACATATATAACTGGAGATACAGAGAATGTTAGAGCTAAAGAGATCACCTATCTCTTACTAGATATTCCTCATCGTGTCTCGTTCTTATCCATCCAAATCAAGATTATTATCTTCATAAAGAAACACTGTGTTATCAAGATGAAAAAAAAAATATTTTCATTAACTTAGTGTACACTATAACCCAAGAATTATGCTATTTCTTTACATCTCTAACCATAATGACCTATGTGACTGTGATATTTTTTTTAAATTGCAAATAATGATTCCTGGATAAAAATACAAGCAAATTCCTTAATATACTTTGTCAATCCTACAGTAAAATGAAATAAAGCAAAATATGAAAAGTCTAACCAATGGAAGGAAAAGTTAAGAACCAAGATGGACTTGGTAGCAGTAATGGAATTTTTATTTTAAACAGATGTTGTTTATGTACCTTTGAGTTACTCCAAAATTTCCAAGTGAAAGAAAGTTCTTTATTTACTTGAAAGCATTTCAGCCCAACATTTCTGTCTTCACAGGAAACAGTGCATTGTATTAATCATCACAGTGATCGAACCTTAAGGAGGACTGTCCAGAAATTGGGCACTCCCTCCCAATTCCTAAAAAATCTGAGAAGATAGGCATTCTCTGGGAAGAACAAAAGATGTGCGCTCTGAAATGAGTTGATTCCCTATTACCTTTTATTAAAAAAAAAAACAACCCTCAATGAAATATGAGGTGTAATTTTAACATTAGTAGTGAAAATAGGCCAGAAATATTGGCAGAGTTGAAGACCCATATTACTAGTAATAAATGCACAATTTATTGTCTTATTCTATAATATATCAGTACCATCACCACACACACACACACACACACACACACACACACACACACGTGTGTATAATCTCTTAATGGTTTCATTTGCCATACTATTTAACTAATCCATTCTTATTGGACATGACGAATGGTGTTCCCAGTTTTCAATATTATGAATAATGCCATGATGAACATATTTGCATCCCTATCTTTATATGGGTCCTCAATTATTTATTTGCTGGGGATAAATTTATCAAAGGCATTTTTTTATTTTAATATTTTTATGGGTCATCATAGATACCTAGTTCAAGATACAGTAAAAATTTTACAACCAACTCTGGAAAACTTCATGTATCTTATTAAAAATAGTATTTCCATAAGATTCTTGGCATACAGCCAAAAAGGGAGTCAAGATATCTTTCTAGAAGGTATTGATCTCTCAAGAAACCATATTGTGCTATACAAAGATTCAAACTTTATTATTTCATTTTTTATCTTTTGCAGAGCAGTTTCTAGTGAACCAGAAAACTTTAGAAATAACTGTTAATTTAGGAAAACAAATATTTAATACACAGCAGTCTGTTATGTGCTTCTTTTTGCAGAAGATAGTTTCAGAATAAGTGTTTCCTTGATAAATCCAAGTGTCTTTTTAGAAAATAGGTCTGCCTGCTTCCCAGTTTAAAATGAAAGCAAGATGACCTTCAGGCTTTGGAAATAGGGCCTCAATATTTTAAAAAAATTTTACATTATAGTTTTTAAAAATTCTCATTCATTTATATAATTCTAAATATAAGAAATTAAAATACTCTAAAGTATGTGGAGTAAAATATATGTCCAAACATTTTTCTCTACCAAATTAAGCATACAAAGATTTGACCATAAATGAAAACGTATTATAAATACTTTTGTCAACTTGATTTTTGATTGAAAATATGTAATATAAATTCAATTCATTCTTTGAAATGGTTTCATAGTATTCAGTGTCATGGATATACCATACTTAACTTGATTATATCTTTGTATTTACTATAATGAAAATAATTAAAATTTATATTTTAAAAACGTTCATTTACTGAGGGCTTAAGTTCTCTATATGTATGATATCATTTAAACCCTATAGCAACCTCAGAAGGAGGAAACAATACTTCGAAGCACATCCTTACATACACACAAGGACATTTTTATTTTCTATTTTCGTCACTGGAATTGCAAAGTCATCAAGTAAGTGCATTTAATATGTTAGATAGATGATGCTGACTTGTCCCTCCAATTTACAGAAAATTTAAAACTGAAATATTTAGTTTCAGAGAAATTCATTGTTTTACAGATAAGCATAAAGAGGAATAATTCAAGGTCTTTTCATCATAAGAAATTCCTTCCAAAAGAACCCTGTAGCTTTGATGCTTCCCAAATAAACCAGATTAGTAGTTTCCTGGAATTAGTTGCACTTTAGAGTATTGGTCAGGTGTTATTCATAACCCTAAAAGCTCTTTATCTTTTATTCATCACTCTTAAAATCTACATGCTCCCAGATAGCATCTTTTTAAAAAAGGTTTTAAAAACTTTGGTTGAGTATCTCTGAGAACGGATGTTTGGAAAAAGACACCGTGAGCAGTAATGTAAACAACTCTTGCAATGGCATAAAAGATCGTCCAGGCACAATCCGTGAAACATCTGCTCATCTTCATTTCTCATCTCCCTAACACTTTTCTGGGAGCCTGGTGTCTCATCTCCAAGGTGACAGCAGATTTAATTGTCATATCACTTTACTCTAGATGGAGGAACAAGCATCAACCCTGGTCATATAAGGTAATTCTGTTTCCTAAGCCTCCTCTCTGCACTCTAGTTCCCACATACACACAAACCCTGAGGTCACTCATGCCAACCACCATGCAACCACTATTATTTATAATGTTCTCTTTTACAACTTTAAACTCTCAAAGCCATAGGTGCATCTCCTTTTGCTTCCTTCTAGCCTCCACATTTCTCCTTAGGAAACAATACATACTGTACTGTTTAAGAGTATCGGCTTTACAGTGACTAATATTTGGGAGTTGAAGGCAACTTATATACTCCCTCTAAGCCTCAGTTTGTTCTTTGTTAAAACAGACTTAAAATTAAAAACAAGGTAATTGTGAGTATTAAATAAACTAGTGTATTAGCTGTTCCCATAGCTATTGTTGGTTCTCTGCTGTAACTCAGTGGAAGTTTAATTTTAGTCATATCATAGTAGGCTGGCTACAGGGTATGTGGATTCTAAACCATGCCCATGTTCAGAAATCCAGGCTTCTTCCATTATGTGACTTGAGTATTTTTAGGACCTCTGAGTTGTCCACTAACGCTTTTCTTCTCAGTTAGCAAGCAAAGAGAGAGAAATCATGAAAGATTGCCTGAGTAGCAAACCCAAAAGTCATGTGCCTCCTTCCCACATTTCATTGGCTACAACTCCATCATATGATGCAACCCCTAAAAGCAGAACAGGGAAATGTAATCTGTTTGTATGCCCAGGAGAAAGAGAACACAGATGTTGGTGAACATTTCTGCAAGCCTCTGCTGTGATTATCATTTGGATATAAAATCAACACATTTTTGTTAATTGGCACAACTTCTAAGCATTCCTCTGGTGGTTATTTGCTTTGTTGAAACTTAACACAGCCAAGCCCAGAAATCAAAGGTTTTTGCAGTGATTGGAAACAATTTAAAACAAAGATATTGTTACAAACGCTCATAATTTAGTTCTTTTTATTTTTTCAAAAAAAAATGAACCTTTAAAATTAGCTATTTCCATACCCAAAAAACTTTTACGAGCCATAATAATTGGCACAGAGTACATAAATCATGTTTGGTCCCAATTGGCACCTAAAATGATAGATTAAAAAGTAGATAAATGGAAAATAAAGCAAATATTAAATACATCTTATTAGTTATCTCTTCTATTACTCTTTATTTTTCAAATTAAATGTGTTGCATTTTTAAATTTCTAAAACGCACATTTTGAAAGACATGTTTAATTTAATAATTGTGTGTTGTCCTAAATTTTCATTACTTTTGATTGAATCTGAAATTAGAGGTCAGCATGCATTTGGGAAAGAAAACATCAGGAATAAGAAATGTTTTTGGTCAGCATATTTAACATAAAAAGTAGGTTTATTAATGCAATGTCATCTTTCATTTTGGAAGATAATATTCCTAGTAAAAACTATGTCTATGTAAGATGATGGGGAAAAATAAACGATTTGAAATAATTTTTGGAAGTAGAATATTAAAAGAAATAGAGTCATTGTAGATTCAACAGTCTATTTCAGTACTGCTCCTAAAGTCAGCATATTAATGAACCACACATACAGCTATCCAGCCAGGTAATATGAAAAATCAGAGGCATTTATGTCTGGGTTTTTTCTAGACAGCCCTGATATACCTGTTTGCTATATGTAATACTTTGTGTTAAGTTAGATATTTTTATAGCAAGTTTTCCTTAATACTAAGTTCAAGGTTTCAGCAACCGTCTGTTTTAGGTTTACACATACAGAGATATGTAAATGAATATAAATATAAAGAGTGAGTAAGATACATAATTAGTCAGTGTCACATTAGGTTTTATGTGTCTTAATAAGTGTCAAGTTCTGTATTTTTTCATGAAAAATTTTAATTTCAATCAGTACCTACTAAATTATTTCCCAAAGAAGTTATATTAATATTCTCTTCTACAACTATGTATAGTAGTATTTTTCTATACTTTTTCTTAACTTTAAAATGTCTAATCATGTAATAGGTAAAGTGTAATCTTAATTTTAATTTTTTCAGAACTGTGAAGTTATGTATTTCTTTCATATCCTGTATCTGCATATATCTTTTTTTCTGTTTTCTTCCACTACTTCATTGATTTTTCTAGTAGACCTTTTATACGACTCAACCCCTATTGATACAATTTCTCAGTGATTCAGGCTTGCATTTGATGGTGATGATCTATAAACATAGATGCTTTGAAAAGTATGAATAATATTCTACCCAATTGATTTTCTTCACAGAGATTAGACTGAAATAAAGAAAACACTGTTATGTTTCAATCAACCAAATATACTATAAATATTGATTAATTTCTTCAGATATCCGGATATGATTAGTAAAATAATAATCAGTATGCCTGTTATTTACTTGGCACCCCCTGAAAACATATTATATGCTTTCTATTGGCTTCCTGCTGAATAAGCTTAGATCGGTTATTTTTAATTTAGCAGTTGAAAGGTGTTTTCTCCATAGTAGCTAACTTTGGCATTCTCAAAAGCATGAGTGTTACATTTTACTACCAAAACCTACATAATTGGAATGTAATGTAGCAGATTTTAAATTTAAATTGCATTAAATATTTCTTAATAATTTTCTAAAAGCAGGACATGTTAGTAAAAAACAAAATAGAAATGTTTTATTGTTACCCAACAAGATAAGAAAAGTTGTCAGAAATTTGTACTTTGTTTTTAGATTCATTCTATTAGTCAAACATCAACTGTTTTAGTCTTCTTCTGAGGAGCAACCACCCACACTCAAAGGCTTGGTCCTCCTTGTTAGTAATATTTCAATCTGAATTTAAGTTTTGATTTTATACCTAGAAATAGTTTACAAAGCTATTTACCATAATCATATAATTACATATGGCAGGACTCAACCAAATTCTACTTACATGGCCAGGTAGTAAATATGTTAGCTCTGCGGGCCATAAATTCTCTGTCATAACTATTCAACTCTTTCCATAGACAAAGAGTAAATGAATGGAGGTACTTGTGTTCCAATAAAACTTTATTTCATATGAACAGATGGAAGCCATGATTTGGACCATGTGCCATAGTTGGTCAACTCCTGATATATATTAATAGTATTTTTTTTTATTGTTAGACTTATTGGGGTGACATCTGTTAGCAAGGATTACATAGGTTTCAGGCATACAATTCTACAGTGCATTGTCAACTTGATGTATAATAAGTTCACCACCTAATGTGACTTCTCTTTCTATCACCTTATATTAATAGTATTAATCAGTGCAGTTTTAAAATTTTTGAATAGCATAAAAATATAAATTTGGCAGTTGTTTTGTTTACATCGAACATTATGGTTTTGGAATTTATATTGGTTGGTACACTTGTTCATTCCTTTAACATGCTATGTAAAATTGTTTATTTAATGCTTTAATGATGAACATTTATTTTTTCCACTTTTTCACTGTAGTCAGCAATGCTTCAATGATCATCCTTCAAATTCTCTCTCTGTGTTCCAGGGCTTTCTGGAAAAAAAAATCCAAACATACAACATGTCTCTATTTTTCATATTGCATGGCTGGACACTTTCTGGACAGCCTTTGTACTCATATATGTGGCACTGCTTGATATTCAGAAGCTCACCAGATTCTGTCTGTCCAGGTTAGCAGCTCAAAGGTCATACTCTAGTAGATGAAAATCATGGACAGCAGAGCTCAGGACAGTCTTCTGGTGAATCTGGACAGAATCAAAGGGTTGACACCATTATTTTAATTCTACTTTACAGTAAATATTAGGTAAAGAAAATGGTGAATTTATTTTTATTATTAGACTGTTTAATAAGAATTACATAGGCTCCAGGTGTACAATTCTACAGTACATCATCTATGTGTTGCATTATGTGTTCACCACCCAGTGTCAGTTCTCTTTCCATCACCATGTATTTGCCTCCCCTTCTCTCCTCTCCCACCTCCTTCCTCTTCTACCACCCCTTCCCCCTTGCCCTCAGGTAACCACTAAACTACTGAATGTGTCCATGAATTTTCTTTTTCTTTGTTGCTTTCAGTTTTATATTCCACATATGAGTGAGGTCCTATGGTTCTTGGTATTTTCTGTCTAGGTTCTTTTGCTTTACATGATGTTCTCAAGGTCCATCCATTTTGTTGTAAATGGCAGTATTTCATCTTTTCTTACAGCTGAGTAATATTCCATTGTGTAAATGTACCACAGCTTCTTTATCCAGTCATCTGTCACAGGGCACTTCGGTTGATTCCATGTTTTGGCCACTGTGAACAGCGCTGCAATGAACATTGGGGTACATAAGTTTTTGTGGACTAAGGTTTTTTAATTTGGGGGGTAAATACCCAGAAAGGGGAGTATCAGGTCATATAGTAACTATTCCCAGTTTTCTGGGGAACCTCCACACTGTCTTCCGTAGCCGTTGTGCCTATTTGCATTCTCCCCAGCAGTGTGCGAGAATTCCTTTTTCTCCACAACTTCTCTAGCATTTTTTTATTGCTTACCTTTTTAATAATAGCTGAAAATGGTGAATTTTTACACTGTTGTATACATACTTAATTGTCATGTATATCAGAACAAGGGTTTTATTTCTAACGGTAGAAATTGGAATAATTTCTGGTTGAGAAACACAGACATTTCCTGCAAATGAAGTCTGATAATTTCCATGTTCATTTTTCCAGTGGTTCAGTCAAACACTGTTTATAGTTGCTGAATGGTGATTTTGTTTTTCTCCTTGTGTTCAGAACAGCTAATTGAAAAGATAACATTTTATTCAAAATGTAGCTATTAATAAACACAGAATACAAGTTTTCACTTGCTATAAGACATTTTATCACCAAGTAGATTTTGATCTGCAAGATGATATTATTCCAGGTTCTTTTCCTATAATTCAGATAAACTATCCATAGATTGACAGTGCAAAGTGACTGATCAATGCCCATGGTACTACACAATTCCAAGTGTACAAGAAAGTATACAATAAAAAGTATGTCTCCCTCCAACTAATGTTCTCCCTGGAGGTAGCCAGTGTTTGGAGATTCTTCAGTTCTGTTAAAGGGATATTCATTGCCTAGAATAATTGTTTTTTGTGATTGTAATAGTTTGACTTCCTATAGAAGTACAAATGCAAAATGCATGCTCATCTACTTCCTTACTGTTTTTCTGCCAAAATAGAATTTGTTACCCAAACACCCAAGTATATTGGTACTTTGATTATTGATAGATAATTTTAGAGTAAGTTTTCAGAAAATACAAGCATCTAGGCCCAATTTGATTTTTCTCTTAGTTTTTTATAAAATCTTACTGAGATTATGAAGAATTTCTTCATTTCTTTTCTATAACTTTTGCTATTTTCAATTGTCCCAGAATTTTGTATTCATTTCTTTAATTCATAACTATGAGCTCTGTCTTCCATAAACTCCTGCATCTCCTGGTTATTTCCATTTATATTTCAGGTCTATTTCTATACATAGATATGGTCTCCAAAGCCATTAGAGACTAATCATGGTTGTTTACATGACTCCAGCACATGACAGGATAAGTTACTTAATGCCTAGCTAACAAGCACAGACTTTTAAAGCACAAAATTGGACACCATTTCTGCTTTCAACTAGTTTATATTTTTATAATTACATGATAAGCGAACTACCTGTGAGAGACTAAAAACAGTTTTCATACTGTGGAACCAGGATATCAGGATAGCTTCCTATAGATTTATTCTCTGTAAAGTAAGGCAGAACATTTTCAAGAGAAAGCCTGACAATAAGAATCTTTTTACAATTTAGAGAAGCTGCATTCTGAGACTTTGGTATCAGAGCCACAGCAGTAAAGATGACTGAGGATGTTTGTACTTACCTATAGGTTCTTGCCTTGTTTTCCTTCCTTGTTACTTCTGGCCACATCACGTGTTGGTAGAAAGTGTATCCCTTTTTATTGTGATTAGGATATAGAAAACTGATAACACATGATCAGAAATAGACTATGTCTGGCTGTTCATTTCTCAAAACTTAATTGTTACTTGACTCCAAGAGAATATTATTCCCCGTTACATATTTATTGATGGGTCATTAATACCAATTCAAATGTAAAATTGTCATTTGGCAAACTATACAAGGGTGATAATCATAAATCACTGGGTTTAAAGCATTCTTGTGTGGTTTTTGTCAAGCCTGTAGGTATTTCTGTCTTTTTCACATTTGCTGCGACATACCGTCTATCAGGGCATTCTGTGGCATTTACCACTTCCTAAGTCTGAGTGTGTGACTGCAAGTATTTGAGAGTTTTATTTCTTGCTTCCTTTAGACTAGTGAACGCCTAATTTTAAATGAACTATTTCTGTCAGTTTCCCAGTTTAATCCCTGTTGCTATGATTAAGTAGCCCAAAACATTCTTCAATGATGTCTGAGGCTTTGGAATTTAAAAGTAAATTGCTTCTGGGAAAAACAAATCAAACTTGCATTGCAGACCTACAGAAAGTGCATTAAAACATATTACACTGCACTTTCTTGGTGGAATAAATTGAGAGTCACAGTAATGATTCTTCTAGCAATGTCAGATTCTGAGACACTTCGATTAATTTTGGCTTTAGATTGAGTTTCTTTCCAACACTCCACTCTCTATTTGATGTCTCTACATTTTTCAATGCATCCAATGACAATTTATGCCATAAATTATTGGCCTTGGGGCCAGAAACACAGAGTAGAAAGGTAAAACAATATATTGAAGAGAGGGCATGAAGAAGATATGGATTTGATTTGATTTCCCATTACTGATTTTTTACGTGACTTTGGGCAAACTCTGCAACTTTAGCAGGCCTTCATTTAAATCACCATTCCTGTCTCCCTATGATGGCATCATAGCTGCCATGTTACATTTGAGACATCTGGTACAAGGAGGTGGAGCTGGTGGTGAGAAATACTCTAAAATCCTCCAGTGTTTCATAGGTACCTTGCATGTCTTTTTAACCTATAAATTAAAATAGATATCTTAGTAAAGTATGATACCTGGAGGAATCTATTGTGTTGTGTTGATTAATTACAGAAATGAAATACCTCCTTTTTCCTAGCAATGAAGAGAGAGGACGATGTACATGTCCCATTTAGTTCAAAGTTGTGTTGCAGCTTAACTTTACATTTTTTCTTTCTGCTAAAGTATAACACATCTATAGCAGCAAGTGAGTATTATAAATAAATAATTTGATAATTTTCGCAAACTGAACACCGTCATTGCAATCAACGTACCAGTTCTTCAAATGACCCCTCATGTTTTCTCCCAGTCACCACACATCCACTCACTAGGGATAATCACTGTCATAACTTTGAACACGGTAGATGAATATTGCCTGTTTTTGTACAATACAAGTGGGACCTTACAGTTTGTACTCTTTTATGCTGACATTCTACTTAAAAACATTGGTATGATTCACCCATACTGTACCCTGTAGATGTACTGTAGTGTTCTTATGGCCTAGAAAGCTATTCTTCATTTCCCTTTGCCCATCTTTCCTCCCTCTACCTAGTCTGCAGTTCACATAACAGCAATCTCCTCCCTCAAATCTCAGCCTCAGAGTCACCTCTATAGTGATGTCTCCCTGACTATTTATCTATAGAGGCGCTTTTCTTTCATGTTCTAACAGTTCATCTGGTTAATTTCTTTCTCAATTATTATCAATACTTATAATCATTCATTTGGTTATTTGTTTGGTTTAACCTGCATCGTCCTCTCACCCCACTAAACTATAAACCCTATAATGGCAAAAACATGCCTCTTTTGTTCATGAATGTGGTAGGCTAAATAAAGGCCTTCAAAGATGCTCAAATCCTAATCCCCAGAATTTGTGAAGATGTAATGTTAAGTGGCACAGGGAAATTAAGATTGCAGGCAGAATTAATATTGCTAATCAGATGATCTTTAATAGGGGAATTATCCTGGATTCTCTGTGTTGGCCCACTATAATCACAAGTTTTCTTAAAAGCAGAAGAGGAAGGCAAAAGACAAAGTCAGAGTAATGTGCTCTGAGAAAGATCTGACACACTGTTTCTGGCTTTGACAATGGAGGAATGGGGACTGGAGTGGGTGATGTCGATAGAGCAAAAAAAAATCAAGGACTTAGATTTTCTCCTAAAGCCTCCAGAAAAGGAAGCAGCCTGGTGACACCTTGGTTTTAGCTCCATGAGACCTGTGTCAGACTTCTAACTGAAAAAAGCTATAATGACCAAATTGACTGATACTAAAATGGTAGAAGAGCATTTAACTCTCAGAAAGTTTCAAAAGCATCATAGTAACAGGTTTAAGAGTAAAAACATGTGTAAGAAGATGAGAAGGTATATTTGAGGTCTACTATATGTAAGAGGCATAGTGCTTTCTAAGCACTCTGTTATTTAATCTTCAGAACTCCTTGAAATGAATACTATGCTTAATCTCATCTGTAAATTAATAATAACAATCTTATAACAGTTAAGTGAATGGCCTAAAGTCTGGTGGTAACTGGGATTTGAACTGATGCTATATGATATTGAAAGGCCAATTATTAGTCAGTTACTATCTCATGTATAACCAATCAAAAATGAATGATGATACACCTTATCTTGATTTAAAAAAGCAGTTTGAAGACTCTGGACACATGAAGAATGTCTTAGTTTACTATCTTCTAATTGATTAAAAATTAATAAAGTGTATTTAGCTCATACTTCTTTGGATTGTAGTTGAAGAAAGCCTGGTAATATGAAAGGGAAGTTCATTTCATTCAGAATAAAAGATAAAACAGAAAGAATGTATTGTGCCTCCAATGTTTTTACACCATCTTGCCAAAGGGGCCTTTCCCATATCTGCTATTCATACTTTCAAATTTTATATTAATTCTAGAATCCTGTAAGTTTATTTCACATTGTCAAACTTGATAATAATTTTCAATCCTCAGAGACCAATTTAAGATCTCAGGATAACTTGCTTTAATGGAAAAACTGGAGGGACCTTAGTAAGAATTTTACATTTTACAGACAAACACATGGTTTGGGGAGGAGTGAAGTTACTTCCCAAGTGGCCATTTACAATCATGCTGGAGTTACTTGGGCAAATTGAGTACAGGGTTACCCTCAAAATTCTTGCATTGCTCTTGATTCTGAGAGGTCATCCTTTTCAGAGTAAGCTAGATATCAGGTGCAAGTATATTGCCCTTGTAAGATTTATTACCCCTGTGATGGACTGTAAGAGGACCTAATGAGATCCTTAATAGCTTGTTGGTATCTTTACCCAGATATCTATTACCAGGCTGGAGCATTCCTCTACCAGCCTCTGTGGGTGCTGAGAGTTCATGCTCATGCCCTTCTCCTAAAAATTACTGTTAGCAACACAGAACTACCTTGCCCACAAGTTCCCTGGAAATTATCCCCTTATCCTAGGGATAGTCAACAGCCAATGACTGAGTGACATAAGGTTAAGAGACAAATGCTCTTGCTATAAGGAGGGATGACTTGCTGATGCCATTCTTGCTTTCCATCTCTGGGAGGGATCAGGCTGAGATTCCCACCTGAGATAACATCCTTGCTTAGCTTCTCTCCATGCTCTGCCTCATAAGAAACTCATCTAAGTCAATGTCACATATTTTTTTCTTTCTTTCTTTTTGTTGTTGGTTCCCTGGCTGGGAATCAAACCGAAGCCACTGCAGCCTAGCCACTACACCACCAGGGAACCCCCAATGTCACATTTCTATAATCTCTTGCATGACCTCCAGATCAAAGTTTTTTTGAGAAGGACCTAGTTTCTCGCACTTGTTCTGGAGAAACTGTACTGCTACTATCTAAATGTTCCTCTTCTCTAGACATAGCACACTCCAGAAGACAGTGTTTTAAGGGAGAGACAAAACCAAAGGAATTCTACCAAAACCCATATGGAAGCCACTTTGTCATCTGGCTATGTGAAGTCTTTGAAGATTAATAGAGAGACACTCTATCGATTGTCTCCTGGCTCCGGGTCAAGCCCTTGTTTCTCAGTTCACTCACTGTCTTGCTGTGCATTGTTATTGGGATTCAGAATTTAGTGTGATTCTTTGCATGGCTCTAAGTAAAGTTGGTTACATAGTAAGAAAAGTTATTTTTGAACTGTTCCCAAGCTCTTGGAACAAGGTTATATAAACCAGAAAAATCTAACTATTAAGCAATGGCCCCAATCAGAGACTGAAACTATGCTGCAAAAACATGATTCTTTTTTTCCTCAAAAAGGTGCATTGGCCAGAGTAAAATGAAAAATAAAAATAAAAACAAACAAAAAAAATGCAGCTTCTTCTCCTGAAAGAATGAATAACTGAATAACTGAGTGGCTGATGGCTGGCTGGATAGCTGATTGAATAGATGAATGAATAAACCAGTGGAAGAAAGAATGATTAATAGACTTGCTGCAGTATCCTTGAATAAGTGTTTTATATATGTCTGTTCTTCATTTGGAAAGAGGGTACTAAAAATCTGACTAAAAACAGTAGAGGAAAAGCAAACTAGTATTTCTCTTTCTCACCCATGTGATAACAATAGAATATATTAATTATTTGGGATATTCATTAAGAAAACATTATGTTGTGACTCATTCTCTTATCAAGATGTCTACTGACTTCTAATAAAGTGATTCCCATTACTTTCATCGGAGAAAACATTTCTATTCTTTGGAGGACATGACGTTTTGAAACTTTGAAAAGTTTGGGAAGAAAACTTTTCTAGATTCCCAGAAATATATTTGAGACGTATATTTTATTTTAAAAGTGGTATGACTTAAAAATGTTAAGTTCTTTATAAGTATGCTTATAGTCAGAAAGATTAAAAATATGTCAATATATGAACTTTAAAACCTATCATTACAGTAATGATAAGCACACCTAAGAAATCAGCTCTTAAAATACCATATTTTGCCATGTATAATGCACACCTTTTTGCCCACATTTTTGAGGAAAAAATAAGAATGCACATTATACATGGGTAGTGCATATTCTGTATCTATATAAATGTTTTTATTTCTTTTATTTATGCTTATGAGTTAAAAGTATTACATAAAATTTATTGCACCATAATATGTTAAAAAATAAATGCTAAAATCCCTTTAAAATACAAAACAAGTACCTAAATATAAACAAATCAAAATTTGAATTTAAAAATTAAAACAAGATATACAGAGAGATTCAAGATGATGGAGTAGCTAAACATTATGTCTGCTTTGTTCCCTGGGCACATTAAAGTTACAACTAAATTATTGAACAACCAACATGGAGAACCATCTGAACTCTAGCTCAACAGAAGTTTTATAATAAAGAATACAAGAAGAGGAGGCCATGTCGAGACTGATAGGAAAGGTGGAGATATGAGAAGGAGGCAAACCTCTGGAGGAGGTGGAGAATCAGGAGAGATGGTTATCTCAGCTGCAGGGCTTCCCCCCAGAGGAACAAGGAAACCCAGCCCCCTGCCAGGTCCCCCAGCTGGGAACACTGGTGCTGGGAAGAGGAGCCCCCCAACATCTGACTGTGAAAAACAGGGATTTCGACTATCCAGTTGGGACTAAGGCTGCAAGAAACTCAGACATCCTCTTAAAGGGCCTGTGCAGACTCAGTCACTCTGAGGTACTCACCCTGGGCTCTGGCAGCAGGACAGTGACTTAGGGACATTGGAGGCATAGGGGGAGCAGACTAGGGTGTGTCACATTGTGATGAGGGCTGTAAGATAGTCACCATTTTTTCTGGGTGGGTTCTACTCCCATGTAGCTGGCTGGCAGGCATCACCTTTCTTGTGTTGCACCCAACCCCTGGTGAACTCTGCTTGTTCCACTCTACTGACTCACTGGACCCCCTAATTCCACCAACACAAGAGGGACTTTCTCTCTGGTGAGCAGTCAGCCTGCCTGCATTGCAGTCTTTCTTGGAAAACTAAGTCTGCATGCCCCAGGCAGGCCACAACTGGCACTGGTGTGCTCTGATACTTTTCCTGAGTAGCTCCAGGCACAGCTTTGGCACCAAACCAGAATCTACAGGAGCATGCAGAGCAGGTGACCAGGGAGATGGTGCCAGAGCCCTAGAGGCCACCTACTATATAGGCTATCCAGCAATACTGGAAGATGTAACAGATGTACCTAATAGGTAGAAACAAACACAAATAGGCATCAAAAATAAGGAAACAAAAACTACATCTCAAATAAAATAACAGCAGAAAATTCCAGAAGAACTAAATGAGATGGAGGCAAGAAAGTTATCAGATACAGAGCTCAAAACAATGGTTATAAAGATACTCAAGGAACTTAGTAAAAACTTCAACAAAGAGATAGAAAGCATAAAGAAGGACATAGAAACCATGAAAAAGGACCAGTCAGAAATGAAGAATACAATAACTGAAATTCGGAATGCAATAGAAGGAATCACAGGCGGACTAGATGGATCAGAGGACTGAATCAATGAATTAGAAGACAAGGTAGGAGAAAACATCTAGTCAGAACAGCAGAAAGAAATAAGAATCCTCCCAAAAATGAGCATAGTTTAATGGGCTTCTAGGACAAGATCAAGTGTAATAACATTTGCACCATAGGAGTACCAGAAGGAGAAGAGAAAAAGCAAGGAATTGAGAAACTATTTGAAGAAATAATGACTGAAAACTTCCCTAACCTGGTGAAGGAAACAGACATACAAGCCCAGGAAACATAGGGAGTCCCAAACAAGATAAAAACTAACAGGCCCACACTAAGACACATTATAATAGAAATGGGAAAGGCTAAAGACAAAGAGAGAATCCTAAAAGCAGTAAACAAAAAGAAAAGCAATTAATAACCTAAAGGACTCCCATAAAACTGTCAGCTGATTTCTCAACAGAAACTCTGTAGGTAGAAGGGCATGGCAGAAAATTTTCAATGTGATGAAAAACCAGAACCTACAACCAAGATAACTATACCTAGCAAGTCTATCATTCAAAATTGAAGGACAAATAAAAAGCTTCCCAGACAAGAAAAGGCTAAAAGAATTCACGACCACCACGCCAGTATTACAAGAAATGTTAAAAAGTTAGAAAATGACTTAAGATAGAAAAAATAGCAAAATTATAAATAAAAAATGTCAATAGCTACATATCAACAATTACTTTAGTTAATTAATTAATTAATTAATTTTGGGTGGTAGTTCCCTCCCTGGGAATTGAATCCAGGCCAAGGTGTTGATAGTGCCGAAGCCTTAACCACTACACCACCAGGGAACCCTCTCCATGGATTAAAAGCTCCAATCAAAAGACATGAAGGGTATTGCACTGAGTGGAATGTCAGATAGAGGAAGACAGATGCAAATTCATTTTGCTTGCAGGTGAAATCCAAAGAAGAAAATAAACAAGTGGAATAGGAACAGATTCATAGATGCACAAAACATTTAATTTGTTGTCAGATAGGAGGAACGTGGAGGGGTGAAATAAGGGGAAGGGATTGGGAAGTTCAGTCTGGTGGTTACAAAGTGATAGTGACGGGGATATAGGGTATAACTTAGGAATATAGTCAATAATGTTGCAATAATCATGGGTGGCATCAGATGGGTACTAGATTTGTTGGGGTGATGGGAGAAGGACAGGAGGGGAATGTGAAAAAAGGGAAGAAATCAGGAAGTACAAATTCATAGTCACAAAATAATCACAAGGATGCAAACTGCAAGATAGGGCATATGGTCAATAATATTTTAATAACTATTAATATATATGATGTCAGATGGGAACTAGCTGTATCAGAATAAGAATTTTATAAGTTATGTAAATGTCTCATCATTATGCTGTACACCTGAAACCAGTATAATATTGTATGTCAAATGTAATTGAAAATACCTTTTAAAATGATTGTGAAAGGAATATACTAAAAACCATTGAATTGTATACTTTAAAAGAAAAAGCTGTATAAAAAATTTGTATATATAGAATTAGTACTATGCACGTATAATGTGCATCCTTATTTCCTTTCACAAATTTGAGCCAAAAAGTGCACATTATCCACTGCAGATTACTGTATACACTTAGGCTATATGGTGTAGCCTATTGTTCCTGAGCTACAAATCTGTGCAGCATGTTATTGCATTGAATACAGTAGGTAGGTAATTATGCACAATGGTAAGTATTTATATATCTAAACATATTTAAATATAGAAAAGGTACAGGGCATGGTGTCAAATGGACACTGGACCCATCAGGGGGAGGACTACATAAACTATATAGATGTCTACTCACTGTGTTGTACACCTGAAAATAATATAAATTAATGTTGAATGTCAATTGTTATTTCAAAATATATGTTAATATATCGTCATGGGATATAGAGTACAGCACAGGGCATATAGTCAATAGTAGTATAACAGTTATGTAAAGTATCAAATGGGAAATAGACCTGTTGTGGTTATCACTAAATAAGGGTCTAAATGTCCAAGTATTATGGTGTCTTGTACATGTGAAACTAATAAAAATAAAAATAAAATAAAAAATAAATAAAAGGAAAAAAATTAAAACAAGATTTTTTCCCTGAAAGTTTGGGTCAAAAATGTGGGTGTGCATTATACAAGTAGGTGTGTATAATATGGTAATTTATTACTTTTGAATAAAATGTTACAAAATTAATCAAAGTTTAAACTGAGTATATACACACGAGTAGAGGAAATTCATGTTGAAGCCAGGATAGCCTTGTGTTTTTCATAATGCTTAAAACCTCATTCTTTGTCTAAACCTCATACAAATGAAGGCTCATGAAAATTTCCCTTGAAAACCTCAAGTGAAAGGAGTTATTGACCATGGATACTTATTTTACCCGCAGAACTTGCCCTATCATTACACTTAGGAGACAGGGCTACTCCACTTTTTTTTATTCTTAAATTGTTCGGTTGCTTTATCATCTGCCTCTGGGATGCCACAGGCTTTATTCTATAATTTATAAATTGCTGCATTCAAGAGCTTGGAGGAATAAGTATTAAGACCAACTGACTCTGAAATATACTAAAGTAAGATGACTTAAAAAGAAAGTAATTAAAATATTTAGATAACATTTTAGAACATAAAAGAGAATGACTTCAATTAAAAGATACCTTATTATGGTACTTCTTTTAAACACACTTCCTTTGGTTACTATTGGCAAGATAACTAAACGTGATTGAAATATATATACATCCATATATATTGCACCTCTCAGCATAAATTAATGTAGAACTTCCTACAGAGAAAAGATATACACATAGAGTTATTTTGAAGTGATAATAATGGGAAAGTCAGAACCAAAATTACAAAGATAAGTGTATAGCATTGTTGCACACAATAGCATAACTCCTATGAGTTTTAAAGACACTGATATCTGAAATACAGCCAGACATCCTAATATCAGCCCCCACAGAGTTCTTCAATTCACTTATGCTGTCGTTTTTTTCCTTGTCATTAGAATGAGACACTTAGATTTTAATGGTCTACTTCCTCAACAAATAAAAATGTAAATAAATAAACTAATCTGACCTTTCCATATTTCTTTAATTTGAATCACTATTTTAGAGTATTCTACTAGGTATATCCCTGACAAACAATGAGGAAATCATTCAAAATAGACAGCTATTCAAAAAACCTTGCTTAAAGATAATGTACTAATACCTGAGTCTTAGAATATATATTATAAGAATAGCAAATGCTGTCACAATTAAATGATATGAAGATGAACAGAGTGGGGAAATTGGAAATAATGCAAGTATGTTTACAGCACCACCATAATTGATTTTCAGAAAATCTTAAGTGATAATAAAAAATGTTCTGTATAAAATTAATCACACATTCTTTGATGTGACTTTTTAGTTTATTGATTTATCAGAAATCAATAACTATATCCATGAATACAAATATACCATTTTCTTAGTTTGCAATCTCAGAGATAGATTTTTTTGGTATTTGTTATATACAGTTGCAATTGCGAACTAATTCCCAAGTTGGCCCATATATAGATTTCAACATCAGTAGATGTACTGGTATAAATTTCAACCAGGGACAGATTTTCTGACAGTGAAATTATTACAAAGTTATTGTGATAAAGAAAAGAAAGAGTTGGCATATTTCTCTTGGAATGCTGCCCATTTGGGTAGCCTACTTATACTCACTTTGTTACTTATGTGAGTATGCAGTTACTTCACTTCTCTGAAATTTATTTTTCTGCACAGTGCAATAGAGACAGCCACAAAGAATTAGAGGTTTGTGGAGGAAAAGTGGTAAATGATAAGGTCTGATGAAATCTGTTGTTTTTCTGGAGAACCGAGCTGGCTTACTCAGCTTTACCAAGTTGTTTGGTTGTAACAAACCTTCAAAGAGAAGTACGGGAGGAATTGAGTGGTGTAAGAGTCACAGAGTTTGGAATTAGAATGGACCTCCAGGATAGCCTCCTGCATTCCAAGAAGTAAAGAAGTGTGTTCATTCACAACAGTTTAAGTGTCTGACATGAGGTGATACCTCTCTTATGTGGTCCTGGGGACTAGAACCTAGTTCTCCTTTCTTGTTCAGTAAAGAAACTTCCATGAAGTCACAGGTCTCTGAAGTCTCCTGTAATCCTCTTTGAAGATTCTTATAGCTGTACTCTAATTCGTGCTGTCATCAGTCAAGTTCAGCAGGAAAAATTTGTAGTGAGAACAACATTAGAGCTAATGGAATCTGGATTCAGTGGTTCTTTCAAGGCCATGGGCCATAGGCCAAGATGGTGATTGCAGTCTCTATAGTCAGTGGCTTTCTTGTGATAATCATTGTCTTACTTTCGCTTGAAAATATATTACTTTGAATATATATCCTGGAACTGTAGAAACTTGAGATCTGTAGTGTTCTTATGTTTTATTTCATCTTTCTCCTTTATTTTTTAAATATATATATATAATGTTGCCAAGAAGGTAAACATTTTCCCCAGATCACATGGCTTCTTTGTTTGTGACTTAGGGTTGAAACTCTCAATTCTGACTTACATTTTCAGAAACTTTGTCTCAATGCCATACTGTGTTACCCCTATTAGAGTAACTGGGACATGTTTCTTGGAACCAGAACAACAGGTGATACATATATATAAATTTCACACCACATCTTGCACAATTTGTAACAAAAGTTTACTATTTAAGAAAAATAATGAATGAATTCTAATTCAGACTATTCACTAGGTATCCTACAAGTTAGTCAGCAAGGTGGCTGACTGGAAGAAACAGACCAAAGTGATAATAGGAAAAGGCATATAGAAATGTAATAAAATCAGATTGTGTCTTTGTTACATTATAGTTTCTGGGTTACAGTAAACGCTTTGCCTGCTGGTAACCTCACAGCATACAGAAACTGTGATATTTCTCCTTTTCCTTTGCTTTTACCCTTGACTTTTCAGAAATAGCTCAGTTCTGAGTTCCAAATAGAACTGTTTAGCTGCCAACCTAAATCTGTTAGCCATATTCTTCTAGAAATCACGTTCCAGCCACACGAAATTTCACTTTCCTCATACCCCAAGGAGCCTCAACTTGTTGCTATCCTGAAAATCCCTCTGGAGTCTCTTAACGTGTTCTTTTCCAGTTATATGCCTTTAACTCAAGCTGTTCATCATCATTATTATTATGTATTATTAGTATTGCTGTTGTTCACTTTGTTTTAACATAAATAGTCCATTTGAAAAAATTTAATGAGACACATATACTGCTAGGTTGAAATGTACGTTTCTTCTTCAGGAAAGTATTTAGCATTAAGCAACCCAGAACATAGAAAATAATGCATTAAGTGCATTGTCTTCTATTATTGTTTCCCAAACCCTAAGTGATTAGAGTGTTGGTAATCTACTTTCCTTCAGGTAGATTACAAACTTTATTCCCAACATGACCTAGTTTCTTAAATAAATATATATATACGGAAAAATTGTGTAAATTTCAAAGAGTTAAAGTTATGAATTTCACTTGAGCACTCACTGGCAGATCACAGACTAACAAAGGTAACAGATGTTGGATTGGAAACTGTGCCGTCTAGAGGAATAAAATTAATGTGTGAAAAAGCAGGGTTTTTTTCTCCTGTATATGTTTTGAATGGCCTTAGGAAAGCAGAATAGAAATATTTGCATTATCTGTAATTGGTTTACATGCTGAAGCATTTGTTTTTCTTTCTATCCTAAACTTGTCTTTTCAGTAATAACCCTCATAATGGAAAGAAGGGTCAAGGGCTGCTGTGTGTCTGGCATCAGCCGGCTGTTACAAGCAAATTTCTTAGCCTGCGATGTCGTTTACAGTGTCTCTTCTCTTTCCTTGATGAGCAACTTGTTGAACATCCCACTAAAATAAAACAGATAAGTTTCCCATCTCTCTGGTGGAATTTCTTCTCCTTCTGCCATCTGACTCAAATCTGCCGTCTCACTTCTCCAGAACTGCCAACACAACAGTCTTATCTTCAATCTATTTTAGACCTGTGAAGATAGCCGAAGCAAAGTGAGAGTGGCGACGGTAGAGAATAAAAACAAACTGTTGTAAGCAAGCACTGAACATTGAGCATTTCAAAAACTACATTAATTGCATCCTTAGAGTTGATGCTGATGAAACCTTGGCGGTTGGCAAAGCAGTGATCTTTCTAAGCCATCTACAACAGACTTCCTAAACATGCCCATTTCATCCCCGATGGGATGCTATGATGGAATGTGAGTATGAGATTGGTTTCCAAAAAACTCATAGCAGAGTATGACCTGGAAAGGAACATCAGGAGGAGACTGCTTTTGCTAAGAGGGATTTTCTACTTACACTGCATTTCAGCCCTGATCCTCAAGCTCAGATCTCTAGCATGTCTGGTTAGAACTTCCAGAATGAATGTTTCCTGTCTCTGTGTCCCACTTCACTACTTTTGTCAAGGGAATTCATCCAGAAATGTTGCTTCATTTTTGAGCTGCTTGTGAAAATTTTCATATTTGATTAAATAGAACTCTTTTTTTGTTAGCAAGCTGTGCTATTTCTTTGGGCTACATTTATATATGTGTATCACCTAATTATATAGTGCAGATATTTTTAGTAAGTGACAATCTTTTCTTTTCAACTTGTTTCTTTTCTCTTGGGGCATTTTTGAAAAAGTTTTGCTGGAGGAACTTAAAAAGAATTGTTTTCTATATTAAAAACGTTTAAAATTTGATTAAATATAGCCAGGCTCATGAAACTAAAGTCAAAGGATTAATTCATGAAAGGAGCATTTTAGTTTCAGCATAGAAAAAAAATTGTTCTGGAGCAGATATCAAACAGACAACCCACTTAATACCATCTATGGCTTTTTTTTTTATCACATGCTATGCTTTCAACACTTATCTGACAAATAAACTGAATAGAAAACAAGTGACGGTAGTTAAGATGCAGGGCAGGCTGTCACCAGCACTGAAAATCGAAAGGGATAAATTTCACAACACAGTCCTTCAGATTGTGGTCAGTGGACCACTTTGTTCATAAAGCTTTGAAAAAAGAGTGCTTGTGTATATAATAGACATGCAGATCCCAAAAGCCTCCTGGAGAATTTTCCTTGATGAGAATTTTAGGACTTAACTGAAAATTATGGCTTTTGGACGCTTTCTTTTGTATTTCTGGTGAACACATAAAATGCAAAAGCAACTTGTTTAACTAACACATCGTACTGCAGACTCTTTGCCACTTGTGTATTCATTTCCAGCAGTTTATAATACCAATTGATCTTAAACACCAACAGAAATTAGAGGCATGGGGAGCTAGAATATTTCCTCAATAAGTATAGACAAGCAAGAATTAAATTGACCTTCAAGTTCAGATTTCTCTGTCCTTCCTTAAAGTAGGGATATTCAGAGGTGCTTAGTTGATTTATGTTAAGTTAAAGCCATTTCAGTAAAGCAATGACCTTGTAACAATAAATGTTTAAATATCTAGTTCTTCAGGAATCAGCAAAAAAATACCATCTTAAAATAACACAGATCTGTGGAAGCTTTCGACCGGCAGAGAATTTACTCTGAGTGCATTCTAAACAACCTCCCAACAAGAAGAAATGAAAACGTGGCTACTATAGGCTTTTTACTTTAATTTTCATTTATGGCTTGAACGGTGCCAAAGATAAATGCAAAAAGGAAACACTAGAGAGCAGGATGCATTCGTTAGCTCCTAATAAGCTGCTGAAATCCTCTTAGTGAGAACCAAGTAGAAGTTATGAACATGGGTTCCAAACCCACTTTTTAAAAATAAAATTCTATTTATTTATTTTATTTTTTATTTTTATTCATGTTAATTAAATTTAATGGGGTGACATTGGTTGATAAAGCTATATAAGTTTCATGTGTACAATTCTATAATAACTTACCTTAAATTTCATTGTGTGCTCACCACCCAGAGTCAGTTCTCCTTACGTCACTATATATTTGACCCCCTGACCCCTTACCCTCTAGTAACCACTAAACTGTTGTCTGTGCCTATGAGTTTTTGTTCATTTGTTTGCCTTGCTTGTTTGTTGTTCTCAGTTTTATATCCCACATACGAGTGGAATCACAGGGCTCTCAACAGTTTTTGTCTGACTTATTTCTCTTCGCATGATAATCTCAAGATCCATCTATGTTGTCGCATACTTTTCTTTTTAAAGTTGCCTTGGACAGCAACCCTCATGGTGGAACCTCTTTGTACCATAGCTTCCTGGGCTACAAAATAAAAGTAAAGGAAAAATTGATGTGTGAAATCTTTTTAAGCTCTAAATATTCTGGATTTATAGCTCAAAATACTTTTGAAATGATCCATAATTTAAGATCTTAAAATTTAAGATCTTTATTAAAGGTGACTTAAAACAATAGAAAAGAAATATAAATTAAATATGTGAATAATCTTCAGTTCATATAATTACTGTAATCAATTATTACAATTTACTCAAAGCTTGCTGATATAGAAGGTAAAATAAATATTTCAAAATTCCTCAAACATTTTTACTAATAAAAAGCAGAAATGTTTAATAAATCTGCGAGAGGAGTTGTTTCCCTCCAAAATTCTCTATAAGATCCTGATTTACCAAAGGTTGCTTGATTGATTAGTTTTCTTTGGTTTTTCTAGGGGGTAAATTAATATAGAGTGTTTTAAGAACATTAATACTTTTTTCATTAACCCTAAGAATAAACGTTCACCTTAATTCGCAAGGTGAGAGAATTAGTACAACACGATGTATCGTTTCATATGTGATAAAGGTGATCCCAAATCAGCTCTGGTGGGAATGGCAAATCACTAACTAGTTCAACAGTTAGGATTTTGTTATTCTAGAATTCCAGGACTGAACTTCTTGGCACCATTTAAATCCCAGTAGGTCAGGAATTCCATATTTTAATCTAAGTGCTACTTTGTTTTCCTAGAGGCTTTTCCTGAGCCCTCATTGTTGAAGTGGTAAATTTATGAAATACACTTATTTTCCATCCTCCTTCCCATGTTGTCTTTCCCCTATTACCTACCATTTATTAGGATGGTGTTCTTCCTTTGAGATCTGTTGCTGGATTCATTGTTTCATAACCACCAAAGACGTTATTTCTTCAGTGTTTACTCAGAGAGTTTCTGCCACCATCCTGCTAGTGTTAAATTTAGCTCTAACCCAAAGATACTACTCTATGTCCAACCTCACTGAGTACTGTTTACTCTCACTGGGGTAGTGCTTCCCTGCTCTTTTGTGGCTTATGGATTATTACTCTTTTGTTTGTTTGTTTGTAAATACGCTGAGGCTTACGCAAGTTGTCGGGACCACCCTCTCTTCTTATCATCTATTGGCCTTCAGATAATTTGCTCTGTCACTGAAGACATTTGGCATTTGGACAAGGTTTCATTTCTACCATCACCTTCGGTGTTTTCAACAACTACTTATTATATTAAACTGTTTTGTATGAATTAGTGTGTTGACTGGCTCACATAATGATCTATCAATTTCTTTATCTCAATAGCTTCCTCTTCAATTTCTCCTCAGCTATTCACTCTTAGAGATAAACTCAAGACTACACAACCTCACGAAACTGCCCTTTCTCCAAAATCATGAAATCAGCATCCTACTCTCACCCCATAGTTACTTCTACTTTCCAGTTTGGTTGTTCAATTAATGATCCTCCTCCAGGCTTTTAGGAATGTCTAATCTATCAGCCCCTCTCTTTTGCCCACCCACGAGCTTTGACTTGTCATCATTTACGTGCCAACCTTGGATGTGCTCTATTTCCTGCTTTCTTTGTATCATCACACAAACCGTAGGTAAAGAAAATCAAAAGAGAACAAATTGCTGCACCATGATCACTGACATCAGCTACATCTCTGGAATTCCTCTAAAATCCTACTGCAATCTCTGCTTCTCACTGTCCATTGCAAACCATCTTCACCTTTCTGAAGTCGCAGCTTCTATACCTTTCCAGACACTTAGCAAATGACATCCCTGTTCCTTTAATTTAGAAGATAGCAGTCATGAGAGAGGAACTCTGTCTACGTGCCACCATTAAAGTTAAAAACCTATCATTAGGACACAGCTTGTCTGCTCCCTCCTGTTACAATAAACAAGAATAATAGTGGAAACATAGAAGGTATATCTTTCTACCAAGAAATATTTACCGAGGATAGATGCATTGAAGGAAATATGTTGTCTTTCTATTAATACCATGTTAAATACTTAAAATAAAGTTTTGTTCTCATATGCACAGAGACTCACTAATCTTGGTGGAGAAAGAATTACTAAATTTGAAATAAGCTTAGAATTCTGACTTCTGTATTTGCCAGCACCTTACGGCAGGTTCCTTAGTTTCTCCCATCTTCAGTTTTGCTACCTGTAAAATTGGAAGGATACCAGTTATTGATGGAATAAGTAAGTGATTTCCCCAAATGTGTTTCACCCCTAACATTCATATACTACATTATTTTTCTTTATTAATATTCACACTATTAATCTTATGAAATCTCACATTAAAATAATGCAATAAATAAAGTTCTTCAAAATAGTGAAGTAAGGACAAGTTTGAAGGAGAAGAACATTCGCTTTTACTTATCTTGAAATAATATTAAAACTGAAACCAATTACTGCAACCAAAGTAATATGTGTTAGGCTTAGATGTGAAAGTTATTATGTACTTCACTGCTAAGAAGTCTAGCAGATTGGTGAAAAACTCAAACTCTGGAGATACACAGACCTGGATAATTATAACAACCTTGTTCCTAGTAGCCATAAGAATTTCTATAAATAAAAAATCTCTAAAATTCTCTATATAATTAATTAGTGTCAAGTCTTCTTGTTGTTGCATTGTGCCTTTTATCATTATGTAATGTCCATCTTTGTCTTTTACTATCTTTTTTAACTTGAAATTTATTTCATCAGATATCAGTATGGCCACTCCTGCTTTTCTCTGGTTACCATTTGCTTGGAGTATTGTTTCCCATCCTTTCACTCTGAGTCTGTGTTTGTCCTTAAGGCTGAGGTGTGTTTTTTAGAGACAGAATATGGATGCGTTCTGTTTTTTAATCCAGTCTGCTACTCTGTGTCTTTTTATTGGTGAGTTTAGTCCATTAACATTTAGAGTGATGATCGATATATGAGGATTTCCTGTGGTCATTACTTATTTCTTTCTTTGTTTTTGTTTGTTTGTTTGTTTGTTTTTGTTTCTTTCTTGTTGCCCCAACTTTGTTCCATTTGTCCTGATGTTTTGTTTCAGGCTGGAGAGACTCCTTCAGTATTTCTTGGAGTGCTGACCTCGTGCTGGCAAATTCCCTCAGCTTCTGTGTGTCTGAGAAGGTGTTTATTCCACCTTCATAGCTGAAAGATAATTTTGCTGGATAATTTATTCTTGGCTGGAAGTTTCTCTCTTTTAAATTTTTGAATGTTGAATTCCACTCCCTCCTGGCTTGCAGAGTTTCTACTGAGAAATCTGATGCCAGCCTGATGGGTTTTCCTCTAAAGGTTATAATTCTTTTTTCCCTGGCTGCCTTGAGAATTGTCTCTTTGTCTTTAGTTTTGGACATCTTTAGTACCATGTGTCTTGGAGAAGATCTGTTGGGGTCCAGGTATCTGGGGGACCTGTTTTCTTCTTGAACTTGGGGTCCAGATCTTTCCATAGGTTTGGAAATTTCTCATCTATGATTTGTTTGAGTATGCTCTCTGTAGATTGCTCTGCCCCCTCTTCTATTCCTATTATCCTGATGTTGTTTTGTCTCATGGAGTTGGATATTTCTTGCAGAGTTCTTTCAATCCTTTTGGTTCTGTATTCCCTCTCTTCCTCTTTCTGAGCTGTTTCCATGTTCTGATCTTCAGTATCACTAATTCTTTCCTCCATCTGGTTGGTCCTGTTTCCTATGGCAGTTATTTCATTTCTCATCTCTTTTATCGTATTATTTATTTCTCGCATTTCCATCTCAATCTTTCTTATGTTTTGAATTTCTTTGTCAAATTGTTCTTTTTGTTCATGGAATTCCTTTTTTTATGTCATTCATATCCTTTTTTATGTTATTTATCTCATCTATGGTTTTCCGCCAGTATGATTTCATTTCTGTCACAGCCTTTAGAATGGCTGCTTTAAATTCTCTGTCACTTAAATCAGACCCTTCTAGGTCTAAGAATCTGTCTTCTCCATTACTTTCATGTTCTTTCTGAGGAGTTTTAGTTTTTAAGGAATTCATCCTGTCTGCTGGGTTCTTCCTCTTTGACATGAGGGCTTTATGTTCAGTGTCCAGATTATTGCTTTTGTGGTGTCTTGCTGTAGGGCAGACACTAGATAGCACTGGGGGGTCAAGTTCTGGGAGAGAGGGTGGTTGTTTATTTCTGTTTCTGATCTCCTACTGCGTTTGGAGGCTATGCGCATATATCCTGGGGAGAGGCCAATAAAAGGGGCTCCAAGGGCGGCTCTGCCTCTGCCCTTTGCTGAGGAAGCTGGTCTGAGGCTTGGGGGAATGCTTTCATATCTGCCTTTCTTCCCCACCCTGATTTAGCATCTGACTGTCTACAGGCTCACACTGCTTTCAGAACCCTGGGGTGCATGAGGAAGTGCACGCTTCATAAGTCCAAAGCTGTGGGCCTGGCCAGAGACAGCAGGGTCGCCTTTGCAGCGGGCTGGGAACAGGAACTGCAGCCCTGTGTAGGTCTCCAGGGGACCTAGAGTTGGGTTGTCGTCTTTGCAGTTCAGAGTCCTTGCTCAGCCCTCTACCACTCAAAAGTTCCAGAGGCTGGCTCCCAAATTCCATCCCCAGCTCCAAAACCCAGCTCTCCCACAGTCTCTCCCCTCCCACGCACTGCGCCCCTCCGAATACTCAGCAGTGATTGTGTTCTGTTGCAGTCTGTCTCTGCTCCCTTCCCTCTCCCCCGCTCACCCCCTTCTCTCCAACCTTTAGGTGTTTACTTGCAATTTGTGGATTTCTCAACCAACAGCCATTTTGTCACTCAGGGCCCTCTTTCTTGGCTCCTGGGCGGCTGTTCAATTGTGTTGTCTGGGAGAGGCTTTAGGGACCTCCTTCCAGTCACCATCATGACTTCTTCCTCACAGGGTATTGATAAAGGTTAAATTAGGTAATACACATTATAAATTTAACACTGTGCTTGTCCTATGTAAGTGCTCAATAAATGCTAACTATCAGTAAGTTGAGAGAGAAAAATTGACTTCTAATGTATTTTTATTTGACACAAGTTCTTTAAATCTATTAAGCTCTAATTATTAACATATATAAAATAAAAAACTAGACTATACTTTCTGACCTAAACAAATTACTCAATCTTCATCTTCCTACTACCTCCAGATGTTGATTACCTTGCCACTTAATGGTGCAAAAACGAGACAAATGACCTTTCAAGTCCAATCATTGCCTTGATGCCCAACTCTTTAATAATGCTGTCCTCAAATAATAGTTTTCATTACAATCAAAGATTGAGCCAATCATCTTTAATGCAAAACCTTTACTAAACTTTTTGTCTTGACACTATAATGGTAGTTCTAACATGGGTAATTCTGCTCCAAAATCATAATGAATATGAGTCTGTTGAAGTTGTATTCTAGTGAGCATAGAGCAATGTTTTGGTAACTCTTTTTCTACTGTTGCTATTAATGTTTTAGAGATTTTTATTAAAAATAGTGCTAACATAAAATGCTATATTTGTTTCAGGGATATACCATAGTTATTCAACATTTATATATACCTAAAGAAGTGATCACCATGATAAGTCCCCCAACCATCTGACACCGTACTATGCAATCACAATATAATCGACTGTATTTCTTATGTTGTACATTATATCCCAGTGACTTATTTGTTTTATACCTGGAAAATTGGTCCTCTTATTCACCTTCGCCTTTTCTGTCCTTTTTTAATGCTATTAATATTTCTTAAACCCTTATAGCTACTGTGGTTTATTGTAAATTTTATCCATTACATCTTGGGTATTCAAGTTTAATTTCCTTGTTTTACTTCTTCATACTTCAATTATAATTGGTGTATATTTGAAATATTAAACTCTGATTGTTATTTTATTCAACAAAGCTGGTCAAACTCCCAAGCATTTTAGCTCTGGGTCCTTATTATGTAGAGATATGAATCAATATCTGAATCATAGTTGTATGAAATGTTGTACCCCTTCCCCTGGCCTGGTATGAGCTGATCATGAATTTAATTAATGCCACTAATTAATAGTATCTTTGTTGCAAGAAAGAAAAAAAAATCACTGGAATGGAGATTCTGTTTTATATTTTATGAGGTCAAGATAGAGTAGTTGTTTAATTTATTGGTCATTGGAATTGTCTTTGCAACTTCTGTCAACAAAGCAATGAACATTTAGTTTCAAAGAGACATAAACTGTGAAATCTAGAGCCAAGATGACAGTGACTTTTGACACCAAAGATCAAATTGGCATTTTTGTGAACCCTGCTGGCAAATGTTGGTCTTGTGTCTCAATGATTATATGTGCCTGCCTGCTGGATATATCTGGTGAGTCATTTTCTTTTAAATAATGTCCTCCTGCATCCCTTCATATTTCCAAAGGTCTTTCAAGTTATAAATACAGAAAACTACTACAGAGCTCTGATGAAGGCTTTGCTCCCCACAGGCTTCCCTGTGGTGTATGAGAGGTGCCAAATTATCATTTTCTAAGCTTATGTCACAGAGTGGCTTTTTTCAGCCCTCAGTCTAATCTTTTTTTCTAATACTTGAATATTCAAATAGGCCACTTTGTAAAAATAGAACTAATACTTTCTATTACAAATTTATCCATTATTCATTAAAAATACTTTCATTTAGGTTGAGACCACTTGGTTCTTAAGTAACAATATGTTCTTCAATATTTTATTGATTTAGGCCCAACCTGAATAAAATATTTCAAACATAATTATTAAAATTAAAAACCATTAAAAGAAGTCTAACTGATAACAGTACAGTAAGAAACATATTACATTTTGTATTTTCTACTTTTTGGAAATGTGTTTTGACTTATTTTATGCTATAAACTCATATATTTTCTAACTAAGCCATTTTGCTACACTTTAACATTAGATGTTTTAAGTACTGGATATTTTCTGAATCTGGTATAGTTGATTATTTTTTAGTTCAAATTTGCAACGTATTAATCTTGGCTTTATTTAGTAATTAAATCAATTGGCCAGAGGAATTGAATGCAAATACAGATATCTTTGTGTCAAGTTTATATTTCCTTTTTTGTTAGATAATATTTTTAAATGTATTAATATAATTATTAATTTAACACAGGAAATTTTTCAATAAAAAATATGAACTATCTAACATAAAATAACATACCAGATAGCTTTGGATATTTTGCCATTTTATTCTGTTCTCATATGAAATATTTTGGATTATGTGGTACTTTATTTCTTTTCAGTTTTATTGAGTATAATTGAAATACATCACTATATAAGTTTAAAGTATAAAGCATAATGGTGTGACTTACATATATTATGAAATGATTACCACAATAAGTTTAATTAGCATTCATCATCTTATAGATACAGTAAAAAGAAAAAGCAAAATGAAAGAAGAAATAATGTTTTCCTTGTAATGAGAGTCCTTAGTATTTACTCAAGTTTATATTTTTATTATCAACTAAAATGTTTTTGTTTGGTACAACCATTTAAAAAACAGGTTCATAAATTTTGTGAAGTTGAGTTCCCAGCAGGTACCTCTCATAATATAGGTATAATCAAAGACAAGGAGAGTATTTGAAATTCACTAATTTATGTTAGTGTACATTCTTATAATAGCTGCCGGGGGCACAACTTTCATTGGAATTATCTTTTGTGAGTCCTCCTTATTAAAGAGTAAGCTCTTAGTAAAGCGAATAATTATTCTTCATTCCAAAACTACATTGTAAACTCTAATGTGTAGATTTCTTAATACCTCCTTTTAGGTAGCCCAAGTCCTTCATCTGCAGTCGGTGATTTGGTGACAGCTAATAATTATTTTAAGTAGCCTCTGATGGTACAATACACAAATGATTTTCTTTTTATGAGGGGCAGGGAACACTCACACATTTCTGAGAAGTCTCTGTCACTCCCCAAGGAACTTCCTGACAGCAATGACATTTGGCCTAATCATTTATTCTTTCTTACAAGGCTTCCCTTATGGTGGCCCTCTTAGTCAGGAAAATTTCTGTTGTCTTAGAGACACAACTACTAACATCTACTGCTGACATTTTGCTTAAAGTGTTTGAACTTCTCCTAAAAATATGACCCTTCATTTTATGTCATTTTACTACGTGGGAAATGTAGTAATGGAAAAAAACAGAAATAATGTCAAACTCATAAAGTTTCATAGGGTTACACTCTCAAAATTATTAATGAGGAAACAGTTTAAGATATAATTGGAATAGCATTGAAAATGTCCATAAAATGCTACCTGAAAGTAATAAAAATAAGCTCATTTTATATTTCATAAATAATTAAATTATAATAGAAAAGTACCTTGGAGAATTAATACCAAAATGATAACAATCATTAGTCTCAGCAGAGGAGTTACAGATTTCTTCTTTGTGTGCTTTATTCTCTAAATATAAAATAATTAATAATTGCAAAAAAATTGTTTAAAATGCTAAAATAATGTTATATAGATAAATACTAACATTAAGAAAAACATTACAAAAATATTTTTCAACGACTTTTATCATGTAATGTTACTGTAATGATTTTGTCTACATTTGTACCAGTTACCTGTTACTATTCAATATACTTTCAAAATTATGCAGTAATAATTTTCAGTTCCTCATAATTTCCATTCTCATGTGTTCTCCTTATTTATATTCTTCTCCCTTTCTCTTCCTCCTTTATCTCTTCCTGCATTTTACTTTCAAGATATAAAGGAAAGATTAGATTGAAATCTCTATTGGGAAATAGCATATTATCCTCGTTCAATAGTTTTTCAACATTTTTTTGTCTCAGAACCTCTTTATACTCTTAAAAGCTATCAAGAACTCAAAAAAATTTATGTTGGTTATATCTATCAAATTTACTGTACTAGTAATTAAAACTGACAATTTAAAAATATTTAGTAATTCATTTGAAGTATTAATAAAACCAATGAAATATTAATCTAACATTAATGAAAATAACCATATTTCCAAACACACAAAAAGAATTAATTAGAAAGGTGGAATTGTTTTGGCTAATAGAACTGAGCTGAATTTTCATACCAGCTCTTGCATTTGCCGTACTACACATCATGTAGCCTTAGAAAAACTACACTGTACATGTTGAGAATGAAGATTTTAAAAGGAATAAAAACTATTAATAACATATTAGTATTATTATGAAATAGTTTTGACTTTGTGAACTTTTTAAAAGGTCTCTGAAACACAGATGACACATTGAGAACAGTTAGCATAGTAAGACATATTTTATTTTTGTAGCTGTATAATATTCCATTTTAATTAGTGTGCTATATATAAACTGCTCTACAAATAATATTTGTATTGCTTTGAGATTTTTCTTTTTACAAACAATGCTGCAATGAATATTTTTATAAAGATATAGTTGTTCACATACATAAGTGTATGTAAAGAGTGACTATTTAAAAGTAAATTACAATGTGAAAAATTATGTATGTTTTAAAATATGATATGTTAACCCTCTAAGGAAAGTGTTTTATAAATATTTAATTTAATCAAAACAACACAAACTCTTGTTTTCCTACTCTTTAAAATACTGGGAAAAAGTTAATTTTACATTGTATGCTCCATAAATATTTTTTTCTAATCAATACATCAACAATTTTTGAATGACCTTCCTCAATCTGATAATTTGAAATTTCAGTACTTTTCAAATTTTGTAGACTATGCCCCTCCTCATGGCTTTTAGTACTTTGTGAACTTCTAGTAGTGATGTTAATTAAACATACCTTTTTCTACCCCCATTTACTAGAAATCTCCAATATAATGAATTTAGTTATAGAAATATTTTTAAGATTGAAAATAATGTTAATCACTTTTATTATTTATTTATCGAAGTATAGATGACATTCAATATTATATTAGTTTCAGGTGTAGATATAGAAATCTTTTAAGACTACTCTGTGGTTTTAGAAAATTCATCAGAAAATGATGGTTTCTATAATTGGAATAATGTATCAAAATAGATGAATTCCAAAATTATAATAATTCATGAAATTGTCCTGAAGCAAAATCTGTTCTACTCTAATAAGTGTTTTCATTTTCTTAGGAAGAGGAGACACAATATGAAATCCAACTCAAATTTTCCTCTAGGTGTGAAAGAGAAGACCTAAGTAATTACTTGTCTTTTTCATCCACCCACTTAGTGTCTTCTTTTCTTATTTTTGCCAATAAATGCGAAAAATAAAGATCCCCATAAGGAGAAAATGTTCTCTTAGAATGGGTGTTCCTAGGCCTTCAGTTTTACTTATGAGTTTGATTTATTCTTTGCAATATATCACATCTTTTCACAGTAAAAGATGGTTCCTGAGTTAAAACTCTTTAGACCTCTTTTGAATTAGCCTCTTTCTGTACACTATCAATGATATGTCATTTACTGAATGCATCTTGAGACCAAATCTAATTTAAAAAATTTTTTTTTGTATTTTGAAGGAACTAAATAAGCAAGACTTTAAAACTTTGCTCAGAATATGTCACATTTTTCAATGTGAACTCTGGACATCCAGATATAGACTTGCCATACCATTTGAAAACATGACCAGTGTAGCTAATTTAGGCTCACAATTTTGTATCTGCCATGTACCAAACCTTATTTGATATGATTTAATGACTCAAATAAATAATATTTGCTGAACTAATGAATAATAATTATTATTATTAGACCAATATTTGCAAGTCCTCTATTTTTTGGTCTTTTCTTTCATTTCTTTCCCTCTGCAGTAGAGTGGATCTCAGAGATATCCATTTCTCAATCCCCAGAACCTATACATACGTTACTTTACATGCTAAAAGGGACTTTGCACATAAGATTAAGTGAAGTATATTGAAACAAGGAGATTACCCTGGGTTTTCCTGATGATCCCAATGCAATTACAAGAGTCTTGATGAGAGGGAATCAGGAGGATCAGAGTTAATATCAGGAAATGTAGCAACAGAAGCAGAAGATTGGAGTAACGGTGAGGGAGGGACCATAAGCCACGGAATCAGACAGCTGCTTGAAGCTAAAAGGACAAGGAACCAGATGTTCTCCTGAAACCTCCAAAAAGAACACGACACAGCTAATGATTTTAGAGTTCTGACCTTCAGAAATGCAAGGTGATACATTTCTATTGTTTTAAGCCACTGAGTTTGTGGGAATTTGTTACAACTGCAATAAGAGTTTAATGCACTCTTTTTACTTATTTCATGCCATTAAATATTGCCTCTGGAACCCACCATCTATAGTGGTGTTTAGCACTTAGGCCTGGATGATACTTAGAGTTCACATTTAAGTTCAAACTCTGCCAAACCTGATAGGCTTTTATAGTTTGTACAATGAATGCACTGTGACTTCTTTTAATGCAAAGATCCTTCCTGGCTCTGTGACATGAAAGTAAATACATTTAAATTAAAATATAGTGTCATTTTTCAAAAGAATAAATGTTCTTGAATTTGTACTTGCAGATCTTAATCATATCTCTTTATTGGAAAGTAATATTTAATTTAGTCTAAACTTGAAAGATAAGGGGTCATGTGGAGAAGGAATACAGAGATTTTCTGTTATCAGCATAGGTTTGATCTTGAAACATATATTTAGCTTTTATTTGTTTATTTCACTAGTCACTGAGGTATAGTTCATTGTTTACAGTCTATAACCAAAATCTTTTTCCTATAACATACAAATAATTTATCAAACTCGTGGATATTAACTAGGGTTTTGTTTTATGCCATCATTAACGGGAAATGAATTACATGTGTTATTGTTCATCTTATGTATCTTGGAGTATAAAGAACTAGATGTTTAAGGTTCTTCTCAATTATTGTGTTCACGGAAAGTATAATTTAAACTTCTGAGAGGTGAGAAAAAATTAGAACTATAACTCTTGGCTGCATTCTTCCTTTGATTTATATTTTTTAAAATCTAGTTTTAGAATTTTTGCTAGTAATTCTATGTCAGGAAGAATGCAAGTTAATGTGGTACAAATTTTTTAGTTATGTAAATATTCTTCTATCTGTAATATAACTGACCATTTTGACTGAGATGGGATAAGAAGTCTCTTTGCATTCCTTTGCCTATAATTGGTTCCCATGGGACCTGCAAAATCCATGATTTCTGATAACATGGAGAGCAATGAAGTTACTAATTATAAAGCAATTATGACTGAGCTGGTCAATAAAATCTCACAATCAGTTCTTAGAATGTCATGTTTAAGGTTTGATAATTTGGTCATATTTCTTGGTAAGACAATAAAGCTTTTAGTTCTTTAATTTAGACTATTTCTAGGAGGTTATGCAACATAAGGCAATATGATTAATATCATTGGTGAATAATTTAAAATTATTTTCTATGAAGAAGTGAACTTCACGAATGGGACCAGATAGTTTTCGGTAGAAGGTTCAGACTTGGAATTCATGTAATCTGGCACTTGCATCCACTTTCTCATTACGTGATTTTGGAAGGATTTAATTGTTACTGAGATTTATTTACATAATCTATAAATGGAAGTAGTAATGTCCTTCCTTTAATTGTTTTAAGAATTAAATGAGATATTGCATTTGAATCTGTCCACATAGTATAGATCATATTGTGGTAATATAATAAACAAAGCCTCAAATCTCAGTGGCTTAACTCTTAAAATGTTATTCCTTGTTCATGTTATGAAGTTAGTTTTGGGGGGCCTCTGTTGTACATAATTACTCAGAGAGTAAGAACTTGATGGCAGGAGATCAGAGATAAGTGAGGTGCACCAGCCCCCGAGACTTGCTTCAGAAGTGACATGTCATGTTTGTTAGTTTTATAGGCCAGGAAGATTTGGGAACATGGTTATTTGTAACTATGGTCTTTCCCACAACATCTAAAATGCCTAACAAGGTACCTAGCACATAATTGGAGTAGCTCAATAAATGTTAATGACTGTCATCGTTATCATCATTATGATTATTACAGAGGCAGTACAGTTTATAGTTAAGAATTCACATCTAGCTCTATGGCTTTGGACAAGCTTTTACAGCTCTCTGAACCTCCCTCCAATTTTTCCATAGTGAAATTGGTTTACCTCATCAGATTGTTGTAGGAATTAAATGAAATAAAGTGCTGCCAGATAGCACTTCCTCCAAAAAGATAGTGGCTTTATTGTCACTACGTACTTTTTTCTATCAGTCAATTAAAATCAATTAAATTGATTTTAAATTAAATGCCTATGTGTGTGTGCTTTTAATCTAAAAATGTTAAGATTCCTGATTCATTTTAGCTTTTATTAACTAATAAAATATTGATTTTTCCATTTGTGTTAGATATATACAATTATTAATCTTCCACTCAACAGGTATTTATTAAGTGTCTATTGTGTTCTAGAGGCTAGGAATAAGCAATAAACAAGGTCTTTACTTTCATGAAACTTGTTTATGGCCAGGGGACAGGCAATCGATTCATCCCATTACTGGATTGCATATAAGGGAACTATGTAATTTCAGATTACAGTAACTCCTGTAAATACACTAAAACAGGATTATTTGGTAAAGACTGGTGAATATTTCATTTTGTATGGTCAGGGATGGCCTGTCTGAAGATGCAACATTTCAGGTGAGATTTGAGTGACACAAAGTTATTTGCATGGGGAAGATCATTCCTAGCAGTATTCCAAGTGCAAAAGCCCTCAAGCAAAAGCTACTTTGACTCTACCCATTTAGAGCAGAGTGAGCAGTAGGCAGAGCTGTTAGAAATGAGGCCATAGAGATAACTATGGGCCTTGTCTATGAAAACAACTTGATATATTTTTTTTATGTTTGCTGAGAAACCATTGGAGGTTTTCGAGCAGGAGAGGTACATAATCTGACTTTTTGCTTTAGAAAGATCAATGACTAGTCATGGAAAACCAGTAATAGAGGCTATTGCAGAATCCCAGAAAGAGATTGTGGTACTTTTAAACAAATTAAATGGGGTAAGAGAGTGATGAAAGTGGAAAGATTGAGGATATGTTTTGAAAGTAGAGTCAAGTTAGGTAAAAATGCGGAAGTAAAGGAAGGAAGCCACCTAGACTTAAGATTTGAGCAATTGAGTGGGCGTACTGAAATGAAGAGTCAGGGAAGATTGTATAATTTAGGGGATATTAAGGGTTATGCTTTGCACCTGTAAGGTTTGAGATGCCACTTAAATGTCTGACTGTCATTCATATGCAAATTTATTGACCTTTCCATTAATATAACAATGTAAGTTTAGGTTTGTATCTATTCGTTTGTTAGGAATGCAATTCAGTAATGGGATGAATCAATACCTTTCCTTGTCTGTGCTCTGTTGCAAGAAAGTTTAGTGCTCAATTTAGAAGTTCATAAATGCCCTCTAAGGAAACATTTGCTAGAATTTTGAAGATAAACTTACCAATCCAGGCAAATACATTTTACTCAAAGGTCAAAAACAGAAAATTTCTTTTCAATTGAGGACTCATCCAAGACCTATATAAATTGATTAGCTAGGAAGATAGAATCATTTTTACTCATAATAGCTTCCTCATTTAAAATCATAGAAACAAAAAAGGAACTATGTTTTTTTCTAATGAAATAAAATATTAGACTAGAATTTTGAGATAATTAATTAGTTTACCATAATCTACCAGCTCCATGCCCACTGATGTAGTACCCAAGAAGAAGTGAAAGATACAAGAGATCATATTGTATGATATACAGGATAACAAGTAGCATGGGGTAAATGAATTCGCCATTTCAGGGACTTTCTTACCTGACACAATCTTGGGAAAGCCTGTTTTTTTAATATATATACTTTTTTTTATTGTTAGACTTATTGGGGTGACATTAGTTAACAAGAAGTACATAGATTCCAGGTATACAATTTTATAATAATTCATCTATGTGGTGTATTATGTATTCATCACCCAGAGTCAGTTCTATTTCCATCACTGTATATTTGAGATCCTATTCCTTCTCTACCATTCACCATCAGCCATGCTTCTGCACAGCAAAAGAAACTATCAACAAAGCAAAGAGACAACCAACCAAATGGGAGAAAATATTTGCAAACAGTGCTTGTGATAAGGGCTAATATCTAAAATATATAAAGAACTTGTACAACTCAACAACAAAAAAACAAACAATCTACTTAAAAAATGGGCAGAGACCTGAACAGGCGCTTCTCCCAGCAAGACATAAAAATGGCCAATAGATATATGAAAAAAAACTTCACTAGCCATTAGGGAAAGCCTGTTTTTAAGAGACAGTGGATGAAGCTATTCAGAATTATGAATTTTTTTTCTCTTTGCTTTTTTTTCTCTTTGATAGTGTCCAATTAAATAGTTTATATTGAGCAAGAGGCCCTATCTTCTCTGATGTAAAAAACAATGTTGAACAAGATACACATTGTGTAGATAAATAATATAATTCATGTTTATTTGTATGTAACTCCTCCAAGTTCTAGAATCTTTCTTTGTGTTTACTAGTTATGACTTTGTATCTTAGGGTCAGAGTTCCAAATTCAGCACAAAGGCCCTTGCCTTTGGCAGCTAAAGGCCTGTTATTATGGGCAGAGATTAAAATTGCCCTGGGCCAAGATCTATAATTTTCTATATTAAACCTTGGACTGGTGCCATAATGCTCATAAAATGAGGAATCCGTGACTCATTTAAAATTTTTTTTCTCATGAAGCAATCAGAGTAGTAATTTTAAGTTCAGGAAAGGGGATGAATCTGCACCATGCTAACTTTGTGTTTGAAATAAAACACTGTGCATCTGCATGATGGGATGTGGCTTTCCCACTCATATTTTGTAGAGTCAAGACACTTGTTCTCAATACAACAGAGATAACTCTTTGTTCACTTTTTCCTTGACATCTCCTTACATCTGTGAATGAAGGAGCTGTTTTATTTTTCACTTGTTGTTGGCCATTTAAGGAAGGAGAGTGAGGCAACCCATAGTAGTTCTTCTCTCCAAAGGCAGTTATGAGGACACAGCAGACAGCCAGAGCACTAGAACAGACCGGGAAGGCAGGCTCACTTTGCAATGCCATCTTTGTCCAATATGTCACTTTTCTTCATATGCCTATATTTTATCCACTATGTCATTGTTCCTGTGAAGCCCCCCTCTGCTATAACCCATATTTAAAAGCAGCCCCTAGGTCTCTGTTTGGTCTTTTCTGTCACTTGAGGCTTAAGAATGTAGTTGCAATGTGCTTTAGATCTTGTTCAGGGACAACTACGGAAAGTACAATAAGGAAGTCCAAGGAAAGTCCATGGACCTAAAGAATAATCTAGGGCTTTCAAGTGAAAAGTCTTTTTATAGTCTATGATTTTCCTAAAAATACTTCAGCTAAAAAAGGAACAGGAATGTCAGATGAAACCATGGTGGGGTGCTCTGAATAACTGTTGATGCCAGGTGGAAAGAGCGTGGGGATTGTCTTTACTTCTGCATGTGTTTGAAAATTTCCTTAAATAGAAGTTGGGTTTTGTTTTTTTTTAATCAATTAAATGAAAACAGGCATATATGGATGATTGAGCAATTTGGGCTTGTTTTTTCTTTAACACTGTTTGAGAGGTTTTATCCCATTGATTAGTCAGGCTCAAAAATATATGGGCACAATCTAAAACCCAAGTGGGAACTAAGAGAATAAATTTTCAAGTTCTGGGGCACTGTTCTGTGGCACAGTGTGAGTGATGAAATTGGCTCCCTGGAGTGTAATTAAACTAATGCATTTTTCTTTGATCAGAAAATCACAAAAGACATTTTTGTGTTTGTTAATAAAGACTATTTGATATCTTTTTCTCTAGTAACACAGATCTAAATAGATGAAATAACTCCAACTTATTCCTGTTTTAATATTCTCTTTCACACCTATGAGGGCTGTCTGGAAAAAAAATCCAGTCATAAGTGGCTCTATTTTTAATATTACATGGCTGGATACTTTCTGGACAGCCCTTTTGTATTTGCATTGTGTGCACACACGCGTACACACACACACACACACACACAAACATATCCTGGAATTCCACCCCTGATACTAAAAGAACATGTATGTGTCTGCATGTGTATTTCACACTTAGAAGAAGGCCAATGAAAGAATTTTTTTATCATAGCCTTTGAGTTAATCAGGTGATACTAAAAATTCTGTTATAAATTCAGATGTTTATATGTAACTGCTCCATTATCAAAAATTCGGGATGTTTGAATAATATTAAGAGAACAAAACCAGCAAACACCAAACACAGAATCTGCATTTATATAAAAACTTTAAAAGCAGGAAGCAATTTATAAATTATTTATATTTTGATGACCATTGTAATAGCAATGCTGAGTAAGAGTGAATTTCACCAATTTAACAGAAAAATCTTTTACTCCATTTAATTTAAGGACTTAGAAGTAGCAGCTCAGTCACTAGAGGGATTATTAGTAAACACATCAATTCTGTTAGGGAAAAAAATATATGAGGGCCTTAGTGTTTACAGCCTTTATTCCTCCTCTGCTTCCCAAATGATATTTTAAGCAGTAGATTCTTAGTAAACATGGGGATGGTAGATGCTGGATGAATGTAGTTTTTAGTTGCATGAATGTTACTATTAAACTCAGGCCTAACTAACACTATACCCCATACTGTACCATACCATACCATACCATACCATAAACTCTGTATTGCCTTGATATTAATATTGAAATACAATAATTAAAAGCAATTCAGACAAATAAAGACAAACTTAATGTAACACAGTTTTATTATAAAAACAGCTTTGTGAATGCAGTGTGCTATTTTAGTTAAATGGCAGCCAATAAACTTTTCAACTTAATGAACTTCACTAACATATTTTTTTTAACTTCAAATAACTTAGAAAACACACACACATACACACTTAAAACTGTTAGTTACAGTAGGGGTAGAGAGTTGACTGGGTAGACTAGCACCAGGATTATCAGGATCTGATGATGTGGCTAAGACAGGATCAGGAGACGTGGATGTAGATGGTTTTGGATGTGCATCAGTAGGCTATGCTGTGCGGCAAACTTGCATGCAACTTCCTTGAAAAATGAACAAATATCAGCTTGCTTTGAGGTCCTATGCCTCTCACACAAAGTCAGGTTTTGCATGATGTGCAGCTGCATAACATGTTGAGATATTATTTTAAATTTTATTTAAAGTATTATTTCTTCACTATTTTTGCTGGTTGCTTGGGTTCTGGTTAATGGAGAGTCTGCTGTATACATGGTTTGTTTCTAATAAAGATAATGGATAAGGAGAGCTGCAGTTTGGAAGGAACAGGGCAGACTGGCATTCTCTTTTACTAAAAGACTTTTTAAAGTACTAGCAAAAAGTAAGATTAGTCTCTATATAATATGGGGAGGAGGAAACCCACAAAGGAAGTCGTCTTCTTGTTTTCACTTCCATCGTCTCTTCCGCCGAAACCCTGGTTCCTTTGAGATTGTATCACTCTACTTTCTTCAACTCCTTTGAGTCTAACTGAAGGAAATTTCTGTCCTACTCCTCATTGTCACTCGATCATTGGGAGCCACATGGAATTGGATTGACTTTCATTCATTCTTAGAATGTGTAACCTTAGATAAAGTTGCCTTCAATACTCACATTTAAATATTGAAACACTTATTTCATATTGAGGTTTTCTATCTTTACAAAGAAATAAAATCCAAATCTTTAGGGTTGGCAATGGAATTATCTCCACATTATAATGGGCAGCTAGACCTTGAAACTTGTTTCTTATCTAATGAGGTGCATCTTCTAGCCGAGGATCCCTTGCTAGCACACTGGCAACCACTTGTGATACCAAATTCCCTCCTACTCCGGCAGAATTGTGTCATAATTGGAATCCTAGGAGCACTCTGATCTCCTCTCTGATTACCCTCCTCCTTCATCAATTCAGGTTGCACACTTCATTGCTGTTCTTCCAAAAAGCTAAGCACACACTAATCTCTGGGCATTTATACTTCCATCCCTTTTTCTGGAATATTTTCTTTCCACATATCTTCCAAACTTTCTCCTTCCTTTCATTTAGATCTTTGTGTAGATCTTTCCAGATTTCTGTATCTAAAATAGTACTACCTCCCATGTCACTCTCTGCCCTTTATATTGCTTTGACTTTTTTAGTTAGCACTTATCACAGATGAAGTAATATTTACATTGTTTATTTGCTGTCTCTCTTTACTACAAAATAAAATATGTGATAGTAGCAACTTTGTTTTCTTCACTAGTCTAGTTATGCAGGATTTAGAATAATACCTGGCACATAATAAGTGTTCAATACATAATTGTTGAATGAATGAATGTTCTTAATTTGCTTCTTTTACTGTTGAGAAAAGGCCACAATCATTCAAGATTGTGATAATTGTGATAAGGAGGGAGAAGGAGGAGACAATATGATACAGAAATGGAATGAACTGTAGAATATCCTGATTCTGACACTTACTATCTTTGTATACTTGCTTAATCAACCTAAACTCTCTGATCTTTAGTTTTTGTATCTCCAAATGGGTTTACTCCAAAAAAGGTTGTAGAATAAATGTGGTAGTGCACTAAAGCCTCTAGTACAATGTCAAATGCATAAGAGGTTTTATTTCAAAATTGATAACTACATAATTCACCTTAAAAGAAGTTCATCTGTTCTTTACAATTTATAATTTATATAAAATCTTAAATTGTCATTTGCTTTCTTTCCATTTTTATATTTCGCAACCAGGAGAATATACTGATATATTTGTTCTCATTATATTTTGACAAAAATGCAGGGGTTAGAACCAACTTCCTCTAGAGGAACCAGGTGATTGATTTTAGAATATGGACATTCTGCTTAGAACCAGCTTCTATGTGAACAACAAAGTGATTTATTCTAGATACGATCCTCCTGCAGCAGGCCTCCTCTCTCTCCCTCGAAGGTCTCAGATTTAGCCAAAGTTTACAATGTGGTAAGTCCAGTACCCAGACAGGAGCAGTGCACCGAATCTAGTAAGAGGATTGTTTCATTTCATTCTCATGGAGAGAGGAAGACAGATATTCGTTCGAGGTTAGCTAACTTTGTCTAAGAGCTTCCAAAATGGAAAAAGTAGAGAAATGATAGTACTTTGTCCCTCGTTATACCTGGCGAATTTGACAGGATCTCTCACAGGCTATTTCTACACGAGTGAAACAAAGCAGTGTTTTATAGTGATACAGCATATTTCAGTCATTTTACAAAGTCAAACCCAGTAAAACGGATCATAATCCATGTGAAAAGAACACTCTTCTCTTACCACTTTAAGCTGTACAGTTTAAAATAAAACCTTTGAGGGGTTCCCTGGTGGCATAGTAGCTAAGGCTTCGGCGTTCTCAACACTGCGACCTGGGTTCGATTCCTAGCCAAGGAAATACCACCCCCCCCCTCACAAAATAAAATAAAATAAAACCTTTGAACTCTCATCACCTGTGAAATTCATCACTGTGATGAGTGCAGAATTTTAGGGCTATTTGCAGTTGACTGCATAATTCCTATGGTGGGAAAAAAAGAATAGCATGGCTCCGGAAAAAGTAATAATACTGTTTATATTTATCCTGACAATATTAATAATACCTAACATTTGTTTTGCATGTTTCATGGTTCATAAAAGCTATCTCTGGCCTATGATACATAATGGTCACATAATTACTCCCAAGCATTTATTCCACTGACATTTGCTCTACATTAGTATACAGTAGGTTTGGGGTTAGTGCTCAATGTAAAGTCATAGGATCCTATGAGTTAAGGGGCAACCACAATTTATAGGTAAGTTCCAGATACTGTAAGTGGCTGGTCTAAGGTTTTACAATTACAATGACTACATAAATGGTAATATTGAGATATGAAAATAAAATCCATCTTTAGCAAAAAGATTCTATAATCATACCTTTTACTAAATACAGTTTGTGAGAACTATGTTAAACATGACTTATTCCTTTCAGGAAAGCTTTCATAAATTTCTGGCTGGTGATTGCTTCTACATGTTTTAGATGTAATCATTGTGCCCTAGGAAATCCATGCTGTGTTTAATAAAATACGTACTTCTTTGATTATGTTTATTTTTAAGTAAAAATAGCCAAATTTGCAATGGTCCTTAGAAGAGAGGGAAAAGGTTTACAGTGACTCTTTTATAGAAGAAAGCCTTCTTTACAGACTTACTGAATATTCAATGAATTATCAAGAAATTGAAAGATTGTCTTTTGAATGAATATTTTAAAAACTTGACAGGTATGGGTATTGCCTACCTGGATTGGAGTGCAGTTTTGGCTTATTCAGCGAGTAGATGCAGAAGAAGCATTCTCAGTGTTCTCTGGTATTGTCAAGCCATAGTGTGTCCTCTGCTCAGGAAAAAAAAAAAAAGAGTTTGCTAAGATTGTGTGTGTGTATGTGTGTGTAATCTATTAAATTCCAGGAACTACATTATGCTTGAGGGAAACAAAGATGAATAATGTAGAGATTCTACCTTCAAGAGACTTTTGAATTTGTAGAAAAAGTCATATAAACACAAGTGAACTGAGGTGTTTTACACATGCCAAGTTAGATGTCTATATGGTGGATGCATAAATAAAGAGACTGAAAATGACTTGTAATTTCTTATATTAGTTGTTTAATGTCTGCTTTCTATCAAAAGGAAAGTTCTTTAAGGGCTAGACCTGTATCCATATTAATTGACTGCTTAAATCTTTCATGGACAGAATGATACTTGGTATGTAGCACTGTTTCAAATTAATTATGAATGAATTTCAAGAAAAGGTGAATAAATAAATTTAAATGAATATATTAAAAATCAATTAATGTCTATGTACTCTGCATAAGAACTTGGGATGCAGAAAAAGAATCAGGCAAGATTCAAGGAAAATGATTAACTCGGGAAAGAGGGCAGCCAGTTCAGACAGAAGGAGCCATACAGGCAGATGTGAATAGAAGATGTGAAAAGCCTCCTCCCATTCTGAGTAGTGCTGGTGGTGGAAGTGGAGATGTGTATATTTAGGTTGATGTTGAAGGCTGTTTTGTGCTAAGGAGGTTGGATTTTATCTTGTAGGTCAGTGGTTCCCAATCTTTTCCCACTTGTGTACCCCTTTTAAACCCACTTCTATAAATTGCACCCCTTGTTTTTAAACACTGACACTATCTTAATGTAAAATAGTGAAAATGTAATAAATTAGGAAAAAATTATTCCACTAAAACTGCAAACCACAGATTTAAATTTACAATATTTATAATGCAGTTAAATATTGATAATTATGATCAAGTATTTAAACATTAAATAAAAAACTACTTAAAAATAATAATGATTAAAGACAACTCATTTAGTTTTACTCATTCAATAACTAAACTGATCAAACAGATGTATTTATATGTTTGAGGAAGTTCTAGAAACATTACAAATGAATTGCTCTGAAACTGTGCATAATGACGGGTAGAAGAGCAGTTTGGGGGAAAGGTCCATAGCCACGCCACGCCCTCACCAATCATCTTGGCTAATATGATCTAATTTTGAAGTGTCTCCATTAATGGTGATTCAAACTTAACATTTATTGTTCCATAACTAATGTTTTGCATTGTTTTACTTTATTTGCTTTTTCACCATTACTGATTATTTTTTCATACCCCTGAATGGCCAAACACGTATTCCCAGGTGTATGAGTACCACCACCTGGGAACCAATGGTGTAGGTGAACAGGGAGGGGGTTAGCATGATAAAGTTTGCATTTTAGAAAGATCTATAGGCAATGAGAATCCATATAAAATACCTTTGACCTTCAGTCCCTGTGGAAGAATAATTCCCTTAGAAAAATAGATTTAGTGTCCTAAACTAAAACCTTCCCCTGAGGTAATCTATCTCTAAACTATTTTATCCCTTTGTTTCTGTAACAAGAACAAATGGATATTTTATTTTAGAGACATTCGTATGCATTGGTTTTACACTAAACACCCCCATATGTGAGACTACCAAGCTATTTTTTTAAAAATAATTCAAGTTAATTTCTTTATAGATGTTTATACCACATATAATCTTTAACATCTCTGAAAGAAATCAGTTTCTAGGTTCTGGGCTAAATTTATTGATTATTGATGAATAAGTGATTCAGGCTACATGAAGCACTCTTCAAATTATGACAATTTCAGTATCTTGGCTCTCGAATTAGAGAACACACGAGTCCCAAGCTATTGTCTTTGTAAATTCTTCACCCAGCAAAGGTGAGGCTCTCATCCCTGCTGAGCCTTGTTAACTGATACCTACAGTGTAACATACAGCTTTCATTTTGAAACTGGAATTATATTTATTTCTACTAACTCAGTTCACTGAATTTGGAGAATTCTCTCAGCCTCTAGCATAGGAAATACATGTGGGAAACTGAAATATGTTTTCTTGACCTGAATTTGAGTTCAGTTAGCTGGTACATGTGTGATTTCTTCCTTGGTGGAGAACCATTAAGTGGATAAGAAAAAGAATCCTTATGTTTTTCTTTAAAGATTTCATCTACCTTTCCCTCTCCATTTGTTTTTGCCTAGGGCAGTTGAGAAGAGAAGAAGACTTGGAATTTTTTTTTTTTGGTTTTCTTTTTCAAGTACACTGGCAGTTATATTTAAATATAGAAATTATAGGACATTATACTCTCTTAAAATAGGAAAAGGTTGTGCCCTCACTTTTCAATCTTTTAAAGTTTAATTAATATAAAAACTCTTAAGCTATTTTGTCTATCTGCCAGCATTTATTTAGTAATTTGATCAACAGATAATGAAACGTGCATTGACCCTCAACCATTTTGCAAGGCCATAGGGGCGAATGCTAGGCAAAGGTGAAGAGGATCCAGCTCCTGACTTCAATTAAATCAAATTCTCATAATAGTGGAGAACATGAAAATGCATTATGGAAATTTAATAAGATTTAGCTGGTCCCCTATTGATGGACATTTATAAATTGTGGTGCATTATAATTATGCTACAATACTGAGCAGCATTTCAAATGGGTGATATGTGGTAATATGGAAAGCTCTTCACAGACAATTAAGGGAAACAACAAAACCAACCTACTAAACAACAGTGCCCCCTTTGGAATTAAAAGGAAAAAAAAGAACTGGTAGATGAGTTAGTAGATATATATATTTATTCATTTTTCTTGAAAGGATTATAAGAAAAGGGAGGGGAGTTGTTTAGGAGAGGTCTTGTACTATTCATTTTTATCCTTTGTGTAGTTTAAATTTACTAACTTTATACATGTCCTTCTTCCATTTATCTATTTATTTTTAATAGTGAAGGGGTATTTGCACTGTAAGATTATAGCTGTATTTTTTCTTTCTTGTACCTCTTTCTAATAAAATGTGTCATGTTATACAGAATGTGTAGCAATCTGTAAACACCATATAGAGTATGCAAGGAGCTCCATCACAGTTAAGCATAGTGCTAAAATACAGAGGACGGAAGGATGAGGCAAGACTCAACAATGGTCGTCTGGTCAATGAATCTGATTCTTTTATCTCTTTTCTTAGCAGGCTTTTCCTTTATGTTTGATCTTCCAACCATACCACATTCCCCAATTAGTAGTTGGGGTGTAAGTAAATCAGCTAGCTGTAGGTAAATGAGGTAATGCTTCTTGGAACGATTGGTACTTTCCACTTTCTTGGTGTCAAAACATGTCTCATATATCACAGATAATGTTTCAGTCATATTTCCCGACAAAAGGAACCAAGTTTATCCTTTAGCACGTACTTTGTGTCCTAGCTGCTTGAAACTTGAGCTTTCTCTGTTAATGTCATTTCCTTTATGTGGCTTGGATTTTCTTTATAGGTAATCTTTCCCTAAATGATAGGAATTGCCAGAGAATGATTAATAACAACAACAACAAAAAGATGGTGTTTTGATACTTAAAACAGAGAGATGAGTTTGAGATAAGTATTTAGGCCATTATACGATTTATTAAAATATGGTTTTCTCTGTCATGTGTCTAGGCGAACAGCTGTTCTCTGCTTTTACTATCACTGTGGGTCATTTTCTTTTTTCTGTAAGCCTGTTTCCAATGGTAGAAAATTATATTAGAAATTAAATACAAGCATTAATCCATTACTGAGGATAAAATTGGGAATGTACATGCAAATTACACTTTCTTTGAAGTGTATTATTAACTTTTTAGTTATTCCCTTTTTTTTTTTTAGTTTGCTTGCCTGTACCCATTTTGGCCTAAATGATAGGAGTAAATATTTGTCTGACACTTGTAAATGTAACCCACATAATATGTCTATTCTGTTCAAACAGACTACTATTAAAGTGGCAGTGGAAATCATCTTCGGCCATCTCACCTATGGGTAGAGAACCACTGTGATCATATCTTAATGAATATTCAATCTTCTCTATTACCTCAAAATCATGACGTCAATCATAAGAACTGCTTAAAACTCATTTTCTTTTACCTGTGATGGTAAGGATGGTAAGAGGTTGGAGGAGAAACCCTGAGAATATGGTTCTGTGTGTGAGTTTGCCACCAGCTACCACAACTTCACTGAGAATTTATTTAACTTTTATTCTCCTATTGACAAAATAAAGGGTTTGAATTAAATTAATTTTAGAATCATATAACAGACAGAGGCTATATAAACCTTCCAGGATGGAAGTTTATAGCAACTAAGAACGAGTAAAATACCTGTACCTCAATTATTACAGTGTACAAAACATAGTTAAATGGTAAACAGGGGCCTAGAAGTTGAAAGAGAACTTAACCAAATGGCTCACTTCGACATAGGCAAAGGTTTTCTAACTCCAAAATATAATCTGTTTCGCAGACTTCAAGTAATGTTTGTTATGTATAGTCCAGTTTAAATTTGAGATTGATTCTGCATCTAGGAAGATACATGATGAGATAAATTAAAGATAAATAGATAGATGGATAGATACATAGATAGTATGGAATGATAGATACGAATATTACACAAATCTCTCTTGTACAAGATATATTTGGGAGAGAACATAACAAGTCATTTGCAGACAAATCAGGGACTTTGCAAACGTTTCTAGCTATAACAGAAACGAGTATTTTGGAATAAGTCTGGAACAATGAAGACATGGTTCTAACATAGAATTAGCAAAAGCATATCAGTTCACGGCCTTTTGGCTAAGATCAAGTGTAGAATTAGCAAAGAATACATTTATATCTATGATTTTTACATCACTAGTCTTTATCTCAAATTAATACAGACTACTTTGGTCTGCATATGGGAGGAAATGAGTAATGCTGGTCAGGTATAAGACAGCAGAAATCTTAAGGACTGTGGCGAATTGTAGCAAGTGCTAAGAAGTTCAAATTCATTGTTGTAAGGCTGCCAGTTTTCAAGTCCAGGTCTGTATGGCACCAGGTGTTCTAAGTATTTCACGTAAATCCTATCATCATCGTGTCCATCTCATTCTGTCACATTCACATTCAGCAAACATGTGATGAAAACTTGCATTTTAGCCAGACTAAATTACACTTTGTATCAATCCTTCATGAACTCATTCCTGATCTGGCAGTTGGTGCAGAGTGGGCTGTGCATGTGAACTGTGAAAGTTCAAAACTCTGCGTGGTATTGGACACAATTTCTAAACCGAAGGATCTTCTGTGACCATAATGCCAGAAGTTGACACTCATTCTGTGCCCCCAAAATACCTATCCATATCTCTGTGATAGCATCTACTGCCATTCATTACAGTGCCTTTAGTTGTCACTCTCCCCCTCCAGACTAACCACTTTGCGAGGTGCAAAGTCCAGGGTTGTGTAGCATATACATATACTGAAGAGACTGAGTTATTTTAAAAAACTTAATCAGTGTGTTAAAATATCTCTGAATTGAACATCCTTCAATTTGTGTCATTTTTAAATCATTATTATGAAAATCTTTTTATTGTGCAAGTCATCTTGAATAGCACAGAAATAGTTTTGGGGTTTTTATAGCTTGTTTTATTTTTTAATTAAAAACTAATTCGTATGTACATAGAAAAGGTAGTTTCTGGATCAAAATGTTATCACATTTTAATTTACAGTTCTTGAAATTCTTTGTTTGACATTCCTTTATCTCACCCTTCTACTCTCACTCTGAGATTTTATAAGGTCACCTCCAATAAACTGCTTCTGTTGTCATTCATTATCTTCTCCACCCAGCTCCTCCCACTCTCTATCTCTATTCTTTTTTTCTGAAATAAGATTTATATATTTTAGGTGAGGAACTTTTTAATTTAATATTTAAATCAACAAACCCATAAATTGTGATAATAAAGAGATACATTTTAAAACCATCACCACAATCCAATATAGATAGTAGAAACAGATTTGAAAATTGAATGATACAAATTGAAAGTGTTCAACTTCTTTAAGGAACAGTAGGGGCTCCTGAGCCACTTTCTTTGCTCGAGCCCGCTCCTACCTCTTGGAGTGTACTTTCCCCTCAATAAACTATCTCTTTGTTTCACCACTTAAAAAAAAGGAACAGTAGGAATTCTATATTGATATACATTAGCTAAAATCTGCGTCAATATCTACTTGAAGGATATAATGTTAGAGAATATTCTCACTGAGTCATGAAACTGAAGATGTTTTGTTTTAGTAGAAAATAAAGTATTTTACATTAATTTTGCTAAGCAAAATATTTTTATTTATGTAAAACAGCAAGTCCTATAATTATTAGTCTAGCTTATCAGTTTATGCATTGGATGGTTCACGTTTAATACAAAGTTTGGAAGAGTAGAAATGTACCACTAAGCAAGCAAACAGTAATTACTCCTTCATAATTACCATGCAACTTGATTGCCATGCATTGTTATAATTATATTTTAAATATCCCTCCATTTACATGATAGACCATAATGCCTTCTAGCACATTATAATCTACAGCTTTTAAGTGCATCTTACTTCCTCAAAGGCGTCTTTTTCATTTAGTCTCCATTTTAACTACTGTTAAAAGAAACTAAACAAAATTAATTGGCACCATAATACTGCAATAAAGACATTGTAGACAATATAATATTTCCGTGTACTGAAATCATCTCATTACTCAGAGGATTCATGGTTAACATTAGGATGTATTCCTTCTTCTGTTAGGGAACCAGCCATAATCAAATATGTTTTTCAACTTGAGTGTGCACAGTAATCACCTGGGGATCCGGTTCAAATGCAGATTTTGATTCCATAGAGAAAGGTCCAAGATTCTTCATTCCTAACAGGATCCTAGGTGCTGCTATCAGTGCTGCTGGTCCTTGGACTCAGTTTGAGTAGCCTCCCTGTGGAATATTACGTATACCTATGTGTAAAATGCTAGTAACAATACGCTCACATAAACACGCATGAACCTCACCCCCATTTCTGCTATAATCACTCTCCACTCTCAAGGCTGGAAATTACTACAACTGTCAAAGGACATACATGAACAAAACAGCGTTCACCCTCTGAAAGTCTGCCAAGTAAGCACTAGGCAATTTCACTCTGAAGTGAAGTCAGAGGAGGCTTTCCAAAGAACTTGACATTTGAGCTACTTTCTGAAGGTTGATTAGTAGTTTGCGGGATGGAAGGTATGTGTGTGTGTGTGTGTGTGTGTGTGTGCGCGCGCGGGAGGTGGGGGGCATGACAGGAGGTGCCGGTAAAGGAAATTCCAGGCAGGACGAAGGCATGATGAAAGATAAGATTAAAGGGACAAATTCTTATCTTCTAATCAAGGACTTTGAACTTTATCTTGCAGTATTTAGAAATCACCTAAGATGATATGAATTTTAATTTACTTAATTTACTAATATTTTCTCTTTCACTCTCAATGAAATATACTGCCTTGTGAATCTAACAACAAAAATTATACTCCTGGAATTTAAAGGTAATATTATAAATATATCCATCTTTTTTAATGACATATTTGAATTTTATTTCTGGGGTTTTATTTTTTAATTCATTTAGTAATACACTGTGGTCCTATCTTTCTATCACAATCATCTTCAAATTAGTAAAGATGTAGCAGTTGTTTCTATTTAACATCAGTAAATATAAAGAAATCATTACCAATGTCCAGAGTTTAATGGCTTATGAAGATTCCTGACTATCAGGGAAGCTAAGACTTGAGGCTTCTAAGACACTATAAAATACAGTTCACAAAGATGTCTCAATAGAAAGTTAAGAAAGTCTTACTCCATGACTCTTTAAATTTTTCCTAGTGGTAAAAGTAATTTTTTGAAAGTAGTCTTCAATAGTGCAAAATTTAAAGGTAGATTTAAAATCCAGAATCTCATAATCTATCTGTACATCTAATTCTTTGCAAAACAGCATATTGTTATTTGGTAATTTTGTTGCAGAGATGCTTCTGCAAAATTTTTTGATGACAGTGGGTTGAAGAAATCCTAAGGCTAGCAAATTGTTCAAGGTCTTTTTTTTCTGCCAATGCTGCCCCCTAATTCTATAGCTTCCAAGGTTTCACACACACACACACACACACACACACACAAAGCTTTTAAATATATATGTGGGTGTGTATGTGTGTATATATATATATGTGTGTGTGTGTGTGTGTGTGTGTGTATGCCTATGATAAATAAATATATAATAAATATTTGTGTATATATACACATATGCAATTAATTGCCTTGCTCATATAAAGGTATGCTATATACATATATTTATTATATTTAATATGTATATTTAACCTAAAGAGTAGGTAAACCCTGCATTTTTAGATATGTAATTTTTAAAAATGTAATTGTTTTAGGGAGAGCAAAATTAAGGTAGAGACTACCTCTTTCAACAAAGGAAACTTTTCTGGAATTTGTCTCTAGAACAGTTTTTAATATGACCTCTGGGGAAAGAAAAATTTAATGAAATGTAATGCTATGTAGGTGGCACAATACTTTTTCTAGTAGTAAAATACAACATTGATAGATTTAAACTACCAATAAATTTCTTGCAACTGACAAAAATATATATTAATAATAATTTTAAAAAAACACCAGGAAAAGAAACATTTATTGTAGGCAATTGCATGTTAACACACATAAGAGTAACATGGCCATCTCAGGGGATAATGGAAGCCAAACGTTGGCGATAACTCAGGAGAGGGCCCTGGGATGTAATGACCAGATGGCCCAATAACAAGCTGTAGTCAGCAAAAGCCGCTTCGGAAACACAGCTCCTCTCCATAAACAAATCTTCTTTTTGTCATTCTTGGAGTAGAGTCACAAGGTTTGTGGCCAAACCACTGTGGAGTTGAAATGAAAACAGAGCTTATAAAAATTAAGCCCATTTGATTAAACACTCTGAACTCTCACTCTGACAAGTGATCAGGTTTCACAGCTGATAACTGGCAGTTGCTAATAAGAGATCATCATAGTTGTAGGTAATATGGGTTTAGTATTTGTTTATGTACCATTCACTGTTTTAAGCCCTTTCCATGCATCAAGTCATTTAATTCTATCAACAATCTTTGAGCTAGATAGCATTAACATCCCCATGTTATACAAGAGGCAAATGAATCACTGAAATGTTTTTCTGTTTTGTTTTGTTTTGAAGTGCCTATGTTTTTTTGTAGCTAGTAAGTCAGGGGACCAGGCCTCAAACCAAGGAAGCAGACTGTTACCCTTAATAATTGATCGCACCCAAACTATGTGTTAAAGCCTATAGATATATTAATGTTCAAAAGAGAAGTCATTGTCGTAGTCTATGCTAGTAGAACCAGTATACTATATGCACTAAAATACTATGTTTTAGGAGACAATAAAGAGAAACCTGCTTCAGACAGTAGAAAGTATGACTCATAAAAATCATTGTACGAAGAGGCATAAAGGATAGAATCTACAATTCTTTATAGCAGGAAATTAAGGTATTTACAGATTTGGCTGTCTTTTGTGAGAAATGTTGCTGCTGCCAATGATAAACTCACAGATTAGCATGACTATCTCTTGTGAATTGATGGATGTATCTTGAGTTTTTAAAACGACAAGGGAGAAAATATCCTCTAATGAGGATTGATTTGACATATATATGAGGGCTGTCCAAAAAAACTCCAGCCATGAATGTCTCTATTTTTTCATATTACATGGCTGGATACTTTTTGGACAGCTCTCCTATACTTTTGAAATTTCACAGGAAATTTTTGTATGCATAGAATTTTGGGGTCCATGATTGCATTTACACTTTTGGTTTTTCATCTGGAAAAGGAATTCTGAATACTTCTAATGTGATAAATGGGTACCATAATTTTTTGATTCAGCCACATTAGTAAATGCATTGAACCTAGCTGAGAATGAGAATGGGAAGAAATGGATTTTGGAGATTCCCTATTAAGATAATAATGCTATTAATGCATAATAAGTACTAAATCTTAGGGTATAAAACAATAGAAATTTATTTAGCTCACATATTTGTGGAATATTCTTTATTGATTTCACCTAGGCTTTTCCATTTTTGCTTGATTAACTGCACATTATCTATTAATATGTACTTCTGCTGATCTTAGATTAACTCACTCAAATGTGGGTGGAAACTGGTCATTAAATCTACCATATTTTGTCATACATAATGCACTCCCATGTATAATGTGTACCCATGTTTTTGACCCTAACTTTTAGGAAAAAATACCTTTCATTTTAATGTTTTAATTCAAATTTTTATTTGCTTATATTTAGATACTTGTTTTTTGTATTATAAAGAAATTTTAGCATATTTTTTAGTTTTTTTTTTAACATATTATGGCACAAGACATTGTATACAATGAATAGTTACAAAACACAAGAACAGATACAAGGTATAAGAAATTTTATGTATAAATGTTTATATTAAAAAAACAATTATTGTATTCCAGAGCATTATTTTGCATATGGATATCATTTTTGATTTCTAGAGTTACACTTTTATCTCATAAGTATATGTAAAAGAATTAAAAACACTATGTAAGATACAGAATTAGTATTACCCATGTATAATGCACATCTTACTTTTTCTTTCACAAATTTGGACAAAAAAGTGTGCATTGTACACAGCAAAATATGGTAGTTTGGCCTTAGATGGGATGATAGGGATGAGTCATCTACGTTTGTATCTCACCCTTCAGCAAGCTAGGCTAAGCATAATCACATAGTCTTGCAGAGAAGTAAAAGAAGCAAGCCCCAATGCATAAAAATACTTCACATTCCTGCTTGTGTCTCATTTGTTAATATCGTATTGGCTAAAGCAATTCGTGAGGGGTCAGACCAAGAGTCAGACTGAGCGTCTTAACAGTACTGCATGGAAAAAGGAAAGATTACCGGGAACAGTAAACAATTAGGCTCATTAATACAATAAATTTATATCAGAACACATTTTTTTCTAGGGTATGGGGAGAGGAAGGGGTTCATTTTGTTTTGCAGACTATAAACTTACAAGTTAATATTTGGCTTATTAGAGCAAATAAACTAATAAAAATGTTTTTAGCCATGTTAATGCATTATTCAGGTTTGTGAGGTCAATGTGGCTATTTTAAAACTCATATAGTTTTAGATACATGTGTGGTAATAATTAGTAGGAGTTTTTCTAGTCAAGTAGCAATGTGAAGGTGACATCAATTATCAAAGAAGAATTGTTGCCCTGTTATATTTTAAACACATTGTCATTTTGCAATGTCATTGTCAGAAGAGGAGTTCTGTCATGTTTAGTTTGCATTGCTTTTTTTTTTTAAGAGATAAGTTTACAGAAGTCACCCAGGACCACTATATTCCACCCTAGTCCATGGTTAATTTGCTAGGGCCATATCCTTTGGCTATATTTTATCATGTGGGTTCACTTAATATTAAATAATTAGTCTCCCTGGGATTCTGACTAGATTTTGCTGGAAAATTGGAGTGAAAGAGGTTGGCTGAACAATCAATTTCTAGCCTTTATGATATTGCAGAGCATAATGAGGAAAAATAGCTAATTTAGTTGCAATTAACAAAACAGCTCCCTTTGTAGAAAGAAGCCCCTAAGTATCTCTTTCTAAAATAGATCCAACAGTTTCTACAGTGAAAACATAGTTGATTTCAGGGACAAATATTTATCCAAGCACAAATACTGGTTACAAATATGTTTCTAATATAACTGGAAGGGGTCGACACTTGCCTTTTTACTTCTAAGGCAAGTTCACATTCTGCTTCTTCTGATTATTTCAACAATATTTATTATATTCTTTTATGGTCTGCCAGTACTTTTTTGAAGCCCAGTTAGAACAGCAGCCAACAAAGTTGAGACTAAAAGGAGGCCAAATATCTCTCCAGAAGCAAGACTACTTCAAAAGATATGCATTACAAAGCCCTACTGTGATTCAAATACTCACTTATTTTTAAGGGGGATTTGCTAATGTAGAATTGGTTTCTTATCTTCCCAGCCCCTAGTGAGCCTTTACTGTGCAAATTCGCTGATGGAGGACAAAAGAAGAGACAGAATCAAAGCAAATACACCCAGAATGGAAGGCCTTGGCCCAGGGAAGGAGAGGTGAGTCCTGACTGACTTGTGCTCAGACACTCAGCAGCAAACAGGCCTCAGAAGACCAGCAAGACAGACATTTGGGAACATTATGGAATCAGGTCCTATGGAAAACCAAAGGGCTTCAAATGGGGCAAATGAACAGGTCTATATTAATGTGCTCAGGATAAAAATGAATTGAGGAGTAGTATAGGACATTAAAATTGACCTCAGTTCTTCACTACAGCAATTCTTCTGTCTTTAACCAAACTTGAGACTGATAGGCACTCACAGAAAGACTTATTCACAAAGAAATGATCTGTAATTATAAAATAGTTATAAAAAGAAATATGACTACTTAAGAAACTATTTTCAATGAAATCAGTAGTGAGAGTTGAATGTTTGTGTTTTGAAAAAGCAAACAAAAATTTAGATTTATTTCATTCTACCACTGAGATGCTCCATGTGCACATGTATGTGTATTTATGCCTATGCCCGTATGTTCATAAATGTGTTGACATGTGTTACATATATATCAAGATGAAAAGGATATTTTCTGTTGCTCAAGGAGTAAAAAAGGTTGCTACCTACAGGGTTTGCTTTTTCATAACAAGGAAAATAGCAAGTAATGTAATTATCCATTTACCTTCCCAACACAAAATGGTAGAAAAGCGGGCTTATGGAACCAATGCCACTTGGAATGGATTTCTTTTTGTTATTTTTTATTGTAAGAAGACAAAGAAAAGGTGTCTGGACTTCTAAAAGGTCTTTTTGTTCTTTGTGAAATGGAATGAAGTTGTTTGAATGACTTGAATAAGTGCCATTTTGTACCAAGGGCATAATTTCAACAGAAGAGCTTTATTTAGCGTTTCTATTCAAAGCACCTACTTCGTCCATTTATCATTTAAGAAGCATCCTATTTCATGCAGTATTTTATACTTTCAGCACTGAAAGAACATTTGTGAGGAAAGATAGGAGGGTGGAAATCTTCTCAGCAAAACCTTTAGCTGTTTTTCATTCTCTAAGACTGTTATCTGTTTTGAGTATTTCCATGCAAGTCTTAAAACACCTCTTAAAGGGTATAGTTACCTTCAAGTATTGTATAATCTATAACTCATTACCTTAAGACATGAAAGAGAATCACCACTGAATGTCTAAAGCTAATATAAAAAGGTAAAAGTCTCAAAACTCTCAACTTTAGAAAGGCAGTTTATATTATGTTCAAAAAAGGAAGAGGAGATGACCTATTTTTTTTTTTTAGCTTCCATTTTAGTGGTCAGGGGGTAGCCTCCATGCCCCCAGAAGACAGCCGATTTCTGATAGTATTTATTATCACTTTGGTCCCATACCAATCATTCATGGTCTAGAAAAACTAATTTGATATTTTCAAATTTGGTTGGGTCAAATTCTCTCTGATTAGAGAGATTTCTGGATCATAGACCATAATTAAAAAAGCCTCAAGACGAAATTATGTAACTTAGCACTAATAACTGAAACGTCAGTTCTTGTCTCCTTAAGAACCCATAATATTACATTCATAATATAGATGCCAATCGCAGCAAGACATCTATCTCATCTGAGTTTCTATTTCTTAGAAATCAACCCAATAAACATAAATGTAGCATAAGAATTGCTACACTGCTACTGTAACAGAATCTAGGGCTTTTGCTTTAGAGCATGATAAAGAAAGAGCATGTGAGCTATTGCCATGGAAACATTGTAGAGTCAAGTTTAGGACCCAGAGCACTTTATAATTTAAATGTAGGTTTTAAGAGAATATTCCTAATTATTTGTTTTCAAAACTTCCTTTTGAAGAACTATAGATTTTTCTGCTGCACTGTGAAAACCAAAGGGTTTTAATACACTTACCTGTGACCAATAAAAATATATTCCAAGTATGTAGACACATTCAGAGAGAAAATATCAGGAAAAGAAATGACATGCACTAAAATCATGTTTATCAAATGTCTTGGTTTTCAGATCAGAATATTAATTTTTATAACTATTATAGTCTTAGAAGTAAATGCCAAGCATGTTGAATAACTGTGTTTCCATTGTTATATATTTTTGCTTCTATTTGCCCTTGCATTATATTTGGTAGAGAAAATTAAAGTATATTAATATACATGATAAAGTATGACATAAATTAATCCTACGTAAGTAATATTTAATTAATTTTATATTCCAGTACATTCTAGTTACTGTATTTTATTGTTTCTAAGATACACCATTTTGTTGTTGTTTTTCCACATTTTAAGAGTTCTGAAATTGGTTCTTTTCAAATAATCAATGGCATCATTAGAAGATAATTTATGTTTGCTCCTAGTAGTCACCTAAGGCTACTCCCTACATTTTCTGCTTAAGGTCTATGACCACACCGATACATGAATTGAAATTCTAACCAAAGCAAGAATGGTAGGTCAGAACCTTAGAGGGAATTTTTTTTGTGTCCCCTTCTTTGATCCAATGTTAAGATTGAGATACGCAACTTTCCTTGAAGTCCATTTCTGTTCTGTTCGGTGGTTTTGTTTTCCATTTACCTTGTAGCCCTTTGACATCCCAACTTTATAAGGAGGTCATTTTGAATATTCGTGTTTACTTATTTGTCTTGTTACACAGCTGATCCTTGAAAAACATGACTTTGAACTGCGCAAGTCCACTTACATGAATTTTTTCAATAAGTATACAATTGGCCTTCCATATCCCTGAATTTCCCATACAAAAGTTCAACCAACTGCCAGTAGAAAACAGGATTTTTATTGTTAAATTTATTGGGGTGACATTGGTTAGAAAAAATTACATAGATTCCAGGTGTACAATTCTACAGTACATCATCTATGTGTTGTGTTATGTTTTCACCACCCGAGTCACTTCTCTTTCCATCACCATATATTTAACTCCCCTCCATCCTCTCACACTCCCCTTCCCGCTTACCCTCAGGTAACTGCTAAACTATTGACTGTGTCCATGAGTTTTGGCATTTTTTTTGCTTACAGTTTTATATTCCACAAATGAGTGAAGTCATATGATTCTTGTTTTTTTGTCTGGTTAATTTCGCTTAGCATGATGATTTTAAGATCCATCCATTTTGTCACAAATTGCAGAATTTCATCTTTTCTTACAGCTGAGTAATATTCCATTGTGTACGTGTATTACGGCTTCTTTATCCAGTCATCTGTCAGTGGGCACTGTGGTTGTTTCCATGATTTGACCACCATGAACAGCACTGCAATGAACACTGGGGTACATAAGTCTTTGTGGACAAAGGTTTTCAAGTTTTGGGGTAGATCCCCAGGAGTGGGGTTGCTGGGTCGTATGGTAACTCCATTCCCAGTTTTGAGGAACTTCCACACTGTCCTCCACAGTGATTGAGAAAACAGTATTTTTTGATTCGCAGTTGGAGTCCGTGGATGTAGAGGGTCAACTGTATACGTTGTTCTATACCATTTTATATAAGGGGTTTGGGTAACTGTGGGGGGGTTCATAGAATAAATACCCCCCATGGATATCTAGTGAAATTCTGGAGGAGTCAAAAGTTATATGTAAATTTTCTACCGCACAGTTGTTAGCTTCCCAACGCCAGCGTTCTTTAAATCAACTGTATAAAATAATGGTAAAATGTTCAGTCATTGTTGCCTTAAATAAAGTAAAGAATAATTTAGATTTTGCTGCTTCAGAATTTGGCATAATTGGGGAGTTCCCTGATGGTGTAGTGGCTTAAGGCTTCGGCGCTGGCACTGTCAGTGCTGCGGCCTGTGTTCGATTCCCAGCCAGGGAACTATCCACATACGAAAAAGCAAAAAAAAAAAAAGAATTTGGCATAATAGCACAGATGATGGCTAATATTTATTTTTTATCTTTCTTGAAAGTCAGGTAAAAGATGATAATTGATGCCTTGCATAAAATGCTTAAAATACAAAACCAGTGGATGATAAGCATCTTAGAAGTACCTTAAACATAAGAATTGATAGACTAATTAAAATTTTAATTTATTATTTAAAGCAGTTTTCTTCTGGGTGGCATTTTGATAATAGTTATTTTAGCACAGTTTGGTGAAATGTGTTACCTTTAAAAATAATACTGGAAATTTTACACATATAAATTAATATAAATAAGTGAGATTTTGAAGCACATTTTTGTATTAATGGAAAATGCAGAACTATTTAAAAGATATTAACTAATCTCTCAAATGACAACCAAAACTGAGCAGAATGATCAGGGATTGGGGCTATTAGGCCTCTCTTTCCTAATGCTCTATAGTTCTTATCATTTTATTTCTTAATGCAGCAGTTCTCAAACTCTTTGTTCTCAGTGTCCCTTTATGCTCTTAAAAATTATTACTTATTAGTTCATTAGGAAAACAATAAACCCACTACATGTTAACAAAAATAGTGTATTTTTATGGAAAATATTTTTAAAAGCAAAAACAATTATTTGTGAGAAGAATGGCACTGTTTTACACTTGTGCAAATCACTTTAATGTTTGGTTTAGTAAAAGACCAGATTTGCATATCTACTTCAGCATTTGATCTGATATAATATACTGTTTGATTTAAGCATATGAAAAAGTCCAGTTTCACATAGACATGCCATTAAAAAAGGGAGGACCTGTGGATCTCCTAAAAAGATCTCAGAAACCCTTAAATGTCATTAGGTCATGATTTGAGAACCATTGTTCTAGAGAAGTTTGAGACAAGGACAGTGCATACAGTCAACTTCCATATGCCAGAAGATTCATGCAGCTTATTAAAATATTAAAATATACCTGTATATTTGGTACATAACTACCGGCACTGGTCCATCAGTGCAACCCTACTGTCATTCTGGTGCGTCCTTCAGATCTCTCATAATCCAGCAAGAATGGGGTGCTGTCTGACTCGTCAGGAGTTCTCCAGAACCTACTTTAGTGTTCGGATTCTGGTTGACCAGTGCTTACGCCACACTGGCTATAAAATGTTTTAATGTTACCCCAAGTTGAGAAATGGTCTCACTTTATCATTAGTATGATTCTCATGCCATTGCCTTGCCCAGACATTTGATTACATCCGAAGCTATATTCTCAGTTCTTGTTTCAGGCAATATGTTGCCAAAATTGATCTTATTAGTGCTTTCCCAAGTGACAGGTCTGGAATCCAGAAACATACCAGAAATGTGAAGAGGAGCTCCTGTTGCTTCTTCTTATATTTCCAAAGAATACATTTCCAATGACTAGCAAAAAGCCACCAAATTTGTTTGGACTCTATGCCTCAAATAAGAACAGCTGATCAAAACTTCTTCAACTGTGTTGCAAAGATAATTCGATCAAACCAAAGGATGGGTGTTTCTACCATGATGATGAGAGTCACTGAAATTTTGACATTCCATTACATTGATTTTTGCTGGGACTAGTTTTTGGGTTTCCTTCAGAATTTTCAGTATCAGTAAATGTTAAATTTCAAACCACAGAAGATAGTGCTATTTCTCCAAATTATCATGCTGGGATATTATTCTTGAATAGTGCAAATATTATAAACAAAACATTTCTCACTGGCTTCCCTAATTTTGCTTTTAAAAAAGTCTTCTGAAGCCCTATATTAAGTGAGACCTTAAATGTCATTGATAGAATTGCTGTAGAAATTGTACTTCCAAGAAATAATATTTTGGCCACAGACATAAATAAGAAACACGGAGAATAAACCATAAGGAATCCAACAAAGTACTCAGATGTCTAATGAAAGAAAAATGACAAGATTTTATTATAAAAATTAAAATCCATAAAATGACATTCCTTGCCTTTATGTTATTTACAGTTCTCTCTGTTCGAGTCAGTTGAAGAGCAATGAACAGTAAATATTTTCTATTTGATGCTTTGAAGGTATTTTTTCTTACTAAGTACACATTTAACAAGATGATCTTCATAGCCTAGATATGCAAATGAACTAATGGAACTAATGTAATATTGTTAACAATCAACACTCGGGTTTCCAAAAATAGTTGTTTCTAGGATATGTTGGAGAGAAAATTGAGTCAGTTTTTGGAGGGATGCATTCTAAGATAAGAATTCCTTACCTATTCCTAGTTAAAAAGCAACTTTTAGATGAGACAAGATGATATATTATTTCTCAAAGACCTTTTATTTAACTGCATTTTTAGTTGCCGAAGACATAGTCTTCTGGGTACAGGAGTACAGTATATAAACTACATAATACTAAGGGTGCCCTTCACACAAAGCAGATGTAAGTTGTGCTTCTTAGCATAGTAAAATGCTATTGCTCTGCCTGAACATGTTAGTTTAAAAACCTTTAAGCGATAGAAAGCTCTTCATTTTTGTAAATTAGTAGATCCCATTAATGAACTCCCAAATCCACTGTTAGCCAAAAACTAAGGTATCAATTTTATCATAAGCAACTTATGCTAAGTAATCTGTTATGACCTATAACCTAGATAATACATTGTCTGTTTTCAGACCTGAAATCAACTTGTTTACAGTTGTCCATTCAGAGCTACTATTAATAAAAATTATCTTCAGTATCAGTAAGTGAATGAAGGCCTGCAATGGTCATGTGGGAGAATGGTTATTTCCCATGCCTAGCCAAGTGCAGGCAAAGTTGAAAAACCTGATTCTAAGCACCCAGTCTCCACAGTGTTGTGCCTGGAGACATTAGGAGTAGTTATTCATTCTAACTAAATTCATGTATAATTTCTGAGCAGGCAGAGCCGTGGTCAACACAATAGTTACATCCCATGTTTTAATTCTTGATGGATAAACATTTTCTTTGAGGACTATGTCCTAATTTTGTTTATTTGTTTTTGTTTGTTTTTATTTTTGAATAAAAGTGAATACGCACAGATTTGGCATCATAATTAATTTCAGCTGTGTCTTAACGTCCATCATCATCAGTACTCCCGTTATCCTAAAGCATTTGTTCCTTCCATGACAATACTTTATGCTGCATGCTGGGGATACAGTGAGGTGTAAGGTATGATCCCTGCTCTGAATGTACGTTAGATATAAACATACACAGTGAGAACCCTTCTAATTTCTTTATGCTCCAGAATTTACTTTCTTACTTTCTCAGTATATGACTACTTTTAGAAGGAATGTTCTTTTGAGAGAATTCTATTTGGAAGCATTTTTTTAAGGCACCACTGAAGAAGAAGCAGGTTAAACAAAAGCATTTAGTCAGTGAATAAACACTTGTTGAGTGTCTGCTGTGTGTGAAATATGGAACTGTATTCTATCGATGTGATGTAAACATGCAAACAGATCCCCTATTTCATTGAAGCCTGAAAATGATAAAGATCTCTGTCTGTAAAGTAGGAGACTAGAAGTGGAATAGAATATAATTTAGCATTGTAAAAATAAAAACACTACTGTAACTGACTTTATGTCTACACAACAGTGAAAGAAAACCAAAGCTCACATAATAATAATAAAAATAACCACAACAACAAGAGCAGCAACAAGAGCATCAGCTCTTTTGTAAGCAATAATTGTTTGTCTGTTTGTATGTTTGTTTTTCAGGATAGGTAATTGAGAAATTAATTTATATGCATTTACAAACGAGAAATTCTCTCCAAAGTCGGAAAGCTCCACCTTGTCACTGGTTGATAAAGTCCTCTATGCCTCTGAGTGTAGAGTGACACCAAGAGAATAATGTTTTGAGAAGCAACTTGAGCTTTGGGGTATTATTTAATAAATCCTGGCTCCTTCTCTAATGAACACATTGAGGATAATAATTCTTTCTGGGTTTAAGGAATTGTGTGAGTCAACATCTGTTTGCTTTTCTTCATAATTTACTGGGCACTTTAGTGGTTAAGGGTACAAACTCTAGAATTTAAATCACAAATCCACAACTTCTGTGCTTAATGACTACAATGAACAAAGTTTTCAGTCTTTAATTTTCATTTTCCTAATCAGTAGAATGAGAAGGGTCAACAGTGTATATTTATAATCAGAAGGCGTACATGAGATGGTGATGGTAGAGCACTAAGCACAATGCCCAGTGAACTATAATTGTTCACATATCATAACTGTCATAATATTAATATCAACACAACTCAGGGTGCTTTAATCTGAAATCCAGCTTTGCTATGTGTTCTTTTTGACTCGTGTATTTAGTTGCTTGTTTTTCAATTTAATGCCATGTTTATTTATTTTCCAAACAGGAATTATTTTTAATGACACAACATGTATTTAAAAGGAAATTTGTTGCCAATATAATTTTCCAGCTGAGTTTTAAACTTACTTTTATAAAATATATTATAAACAAGTAGAAATGAACTTATTTTAACTTTGACACACATTTTATTGATGCTTTGTAAGATCACATTCCCAATCATAGAGCATTATTTAGAACTGAAACATTAGGTGGTTTTCAAATTTCTAGCCAAGTTTCTCTTGAAGGTCATATAATCATAAAAGCCAAGAACTGGTAAGGAGATGGGAACTTGGATGGTGAAGAAGGAAAAAAAGGAAATAAGACACTTAAGAAAACATAAAGTATTTCTAGCTTCCAAAGAAAAGATCAAGTTGAACTGCTACTGAGAACTGATAAAGTACACTGTGGGTATTTTCAAAGAAAAAGAAGATGAATTATTAACCTACATATTCTGACAAATAATGGAAATGAATTTTGTATACCAAAGGTTCTTATGCACCCTCTGTGGCTATGAGAATTACTCCTCATGCTCAAGTACTCTTCACTGTCTTTCAAAGCCATTGTCTTTGCCTGAAGGAGCATTCTAGTGCTGTTACCTAACAGCAAAGGGGGTCCTGCTTCCTTCCACCCACAGACAAATTCTGGAGGCAGGAGTTTGGCGAAACAGTAAAGGGATCTTTATTCAAAAGCTACACCATTTTGTGTGAATGGCAGGCTTCTGCCTCAAGGCCCATTCCCTCTAAAACACCCCAAGAAAAATAACAGTGCCATCCTCTGCCAGGTCAGACCAGTCCTAGGCTACACCGGGAGTTCCTTTTCCATTTAAAAATACCATCCTTTGGGGAGCACCGGCAGCTGCAGCACGACCATCTAGGCGGAGCCCCGAGGAAGAGGAAAAGGCCTCAGTCTCTGCCTCCCTTCTGTTTAAAATGTTCACCCCATACTTGCATGCGCTCCAGAAACATCCAGCTTTCTGGCCAGTGCCGTCTCAGGCTGGCAGATCTGTTTCTTACCTTGCTGCCTTGTTCCAGAAGCAAAACAGGGGGTGGGGGTGGGGGCTATCCTATGACAGTTACGCTCACCAGCCTGCGGCATCTCTACTTGGGCGTAGGGAGACCTGTTGCACGCCACCTTACTTACTGTTGTCTTGGGCACCCTTCTTTTCTGGAGCCTCCCTTCTCATCCCAGTACCACGCTGGTACCAGTTCCCCCCTTAACACTTCTGGGCCTTTGTAATCTTACAAGGGTCAATGGGAAAATGTCTCCCTTTTTCTATAGCTTCTCCCTGTTTGCCAAGGGTGTAGTCCTATGCATCCCCAGGTCCAGAGAAGAAAAGAAAAGCGGGGTCAGGAATGAAGGGATGCCTTCCTTTGAGGGAGGAGGATCTTGCAAAGTTCAGGTCAGTTGGTGATTTCGGGGAGGCAGTGTGGGGACGTCCAAAGAACAGCACTACTGGACAGGTTGGCATTCATGAACTTTACAGGTGATAAGCTAGGCAAGGTTAGAAGGCATAATCAGAACCATAAGAAAGGTAGAGAGAAAAATACAAAGCATAAAGGAAAATCCTTATCTTTCAAATTACCCATCAAAATTGCATCTCCATGCCTTACGCCTTCTATTACTAAACCATACAGCTTCTTTCCAACTTGATGTGAAATTTTAACTCTTAGAGAACTCAACTTCCTTTGAAAACAGAAACAAAACAAATCTAAAGCAAAGATTCAGTTTCTAAAAAATTGAGGGGAAATAGGACTAGAATCTTTAGAATCCTGTCTCACACCAACCAGTACATCAGGCAGTATACCAACCTATTCCACAGTCGACCTTCACTAAGTCACAAAAGCCCAAATGGCAGAGGCATTCTCTCATCCCAGCTGGTACACCAACCAGCAGCATGGCACGGAGCCCCAAATGGCGGAGACGTGCTCTCACACCAGCCGGTACATCAGTAGGCACCATGGCACGGAGCCCCAGATGGCAGAGAGAGGATTCCCAATGTACACAAACCAGCAAAGTTCAGAACAAGTCTCCAATAGATTATAGAAAAAAAAATGAGCAAAGATGAACTGTAACCAAGGACTGAAGTTTCCTTCTTTTCAAGTTTAAAATGTTCACAACTTTCTAATAAGTACACCTTCTGCACTTATTCAGAAATAACCATTGTAGCTGAATTCCCTTTCAATTCTTATCTTTTATTTTTAATCAGTGAAAAAGACTGTACTCTAACTCTGTATCAGGCACCTAAAAGTCTTTAGTTTTGCAAACACATTCATGTTCCTTACTATGTAAAACAATATAAGTGAAATAAAGTGAAAGAAATGTTGTCACTTTGCGTTGGGGGCCCCTGTCCTTTTCTGAAAGAGGAACTTTAAACCTTCTTCAGGAGTACCGGTCCAGCTTTTCCTTTCAACATCAACCACAGCAGCAGAGTCCAAGTCCTACTAAGGTGGTGCCTGTTTTGTCCACGTGTGGTGGATCCGAGGCATGATTCCCATGAGCTTTAGGGAAGTGTGTGGTCATCAGGACAGCAGAGGGACCAGCCCATTGCTCACCTAGCTGCTGTTTAAGGCCTTGTGTTTTCCAGGTCATTAGTAAGACTCACTCCCTGGGCTGGAATGGCTATAAGGGCTCATCTGAGGGATAGATGGGAGTTGCAATGAGCAAACTTATGCAAAATGGTTAGTGTCTGCCCTAAATGTTGTACATGTTGGTTCATTTTTTGACTCATATTCCAAACCTAAACGGAGTCCTCCTAAAACAGATGTTTAGAAGGGTCTTCCATAAACTAATTTAAAAGGGTTTAATTTAAGCCCACTAGTGGGTGCTGCCCTAATTTGAGGCAAGGCATTAGGGAGTGCCTGGTCCCATTTCAAATGTGTTTCCTGGAATATTTCCATCAGGGTCTTATTTATTGTGTGGTTCCTTTTCTTAGTCTTTCTGATAGACTGAGGTCTCCAAGATATATGTTGTTTTCCTTGAATTTGTAGTGCCTGTCCCACCTTCTGGAAGATCTCTGAAGTGGACAACGGTCCATTGTCACTTTGAATGTTGTGACGGAGTCCAAACCTAGGGATTATTTATTTAAGTGAAAGTGTTGCTGCCTTCTTAGTTCTTGTGGGGTAATCCTCTACCCATCCAGGAAAACAGAACAACAACAACAACAACAAAAAAAAAACAAGACAAGTGTCCACAAAAACTAATAAGAATTTGAAATTTCTTCTGGTTTTGGGCATCTGTGTAAAGTCTTCAAATGGGCATAACCCTTTATATTGTACTCCCTTTTTTGCCAGGCACGTTCTGCTTTCCGATTGGTTTTTGCACATATCTGACAGGCTTGGGGAATCCTCTGAATGGTCCTTTGTAAATGAGGACCCTTGAAACGCAGCCTAATGAGGTGCATTAAAACATCATCACTTCCATAATGGGCCCCTTCATGTAAGTGTTTGAGGGTGAGCTACACTAGAGCTTCAAGATTAGAATCAGGGTAAGTGTTAGAGAATCCCCATTCATGGGCCCATTCTTCATCTTGTTCATTGTAATGAGGTTTAACTTTTGACAAGTCCAAGCAGAGGACTAAAGCCCCTAGGTATGGTGGCCCTCTGGTTGCTTGTCTTGCTGCTTTCTGAGCAGTCTAGTTTCCCTGACTTGTTTGGAAACTGTCCTTTCAGTGTCCTGGGCAGTGTGTTATGGCAACTTGGTGTGGTAGAGTCACTGTATCTAGCAATTGTAAAATCTCTCTGGCACGGATGGACATCCTTGCGTCCTAAGGTTAAGAGCCCTTTCCCTTTCCTTACTGCTTCATGGATATGGACTACCCAGAATGTGTGTGTGGAGTCCATCTTCCCCTGCCACCTTCTTTCCCTGGGACATTACTAAGGCTCTGGTAGAGGCCGTCAGTTCAGCCTTTTGTGCTGAGGTTTCAGACTTAAGAGCTTGGACCTCCATTTCCTTGGCTACGGTGGCTACCCCGTACCTGGCTTTTCATTGGTTGTTTTCCGTGAAGCTGCTACTATCTGTATATAGCTATCAGTCTGGTGCTGTCAGTGGCTGGTCCAGCAGATCCTGCCTGCTGGAATAAACTTGGTCAATGATATCTGAGCAGTCATGCTGGAGGACCGAGTCTCCCTCTGAGTCCGGGAGCAGGGTGGCCAGGTTCAAGGTACTGGTAGTCTATAAGGTAACATGTGGGTTGTATAACAGAATGGCCCGGTATTATCCCATGTGCCCTGCCATCAGCTAATACTCTCCCTTCTGTTACAATAAAGTTAATATCTGGTGTGGTACAAATACCATGGTAGATTGCCTCAAGGTGAACTTCTCAGGTTCCTGTAAGATATCACAAGTAGCTGCCACTGCCCAGAGGCATGGTGGCCTTTCCTTTTTCCTGAGATCCACCTTCTTTGAGAGATAGGCTATGGGTTGGGAGATATTTTCTAGAGTCTGTTAGTAACCCCAGTCCAATCCCCTACCTTTCGTGAATATATAATTTGAATGGTTTCTGTAAATGGAATAATCCTAGTGCAGAAGCTGAAACTAGCTTTTTCTTCAAGGTGTCAAATGCTACCTGATATTTTCTGGTCAATTCAAAAGGTTCAGAGTTCAGTGTTTATAAGGAATTATACAGTGATGTTGCTGTAAGTGCAAAATTTGGAATCCAAATTTGGCAGGACCCTGTCATCCCTAAGAACCCAAGAAGCTGCCTCAGATTCTCTGGGACTTTCATTGTAGCAATGCTTTCTATCTGCTATCAAACTCCTACTACACTGTTTCCATTGAAATTTCAGGTGTGTGACATCCTGTTTGCAAACTTGGGCCTTGGGAGGTGATATTTATATCCTTTCTTTGCTAAGTGATTCAGGACTGTGATGGTGTTGAGTAAACAGCCTTCATAGGTATTGCTAGCTATCAATAAGTCATCTACGTGTTGTAAAGGAACTCCTGATTTCAATCGCATATCCCTTAAGTCTTTTGCTAATACTTCCCCAAATATATCTGGGGAGTTCTTAAATCCTTGTGGCAGCATGTTCCAGCAGTATTAGAGCATGGATTTAGTTTCTGGGTTCTGCCAATCAAAAGCGAACAATAGTTGAGTCTGTTCATCTATTGGGATGCAGAAAAAGGCATCCTTCAAGTCTAGGACTGAAAACCATCTACTGTCCCCAGGCACTATGGTCAACAGAGTATAGGGGTTGTGCACTGTAGCAAGAATGTCCTGAACTTATGACTCTAAAATACTGTACAAATTGATATTCATTAGAGTGAGGCTTTTTAACGGGCAAAATGGGAGTGTTATAGAAAAACTGGCATGACTGAATTAGTCCCAGTTTTAAGAGTTCTTTTTAATATTGGCTGAATGTTCTCTAAAGCTTCATTCTTAAGGGGATATTGCTTTTCCATGGAATCTGTGTCCCTTCCTTCAGGTTAATTTTTATGGGTTGGACGGTAACTGCTTTATCTGGGGTTTCATTAGCCCGAACAGTTTGATTGACCTGCTCATACATCTCGGGGAGTAAGAGTTAAACTCCAGGACCTCCCTGGCAAATTAGGAGTACCTGGGGCTGGAGAGCATGTTCCAGCAAGATCTCTACACATAAATGCTGCTTTTCAGGAGAAAAAGTTATTTGGGTGTGTAACTTACAAAGTAACTCTTGGCCCAGCAACGAAGTGGCACGATCCGGCATGTAGAGAAAACTACGCATAAGCTTTTAATCCCTGAGCTGGCATTCTAAATGTGGAAGGAATGTCTGTTTTTCAAATTGTCCAGTCGCTCCAGTAACCATTACTGCATCTGAACTTTTCTTGGTTAATTTTGTGTTTAGCATTGAGTATGCGGCTCCGTATCTACAAGAAAATTAATTAGCTTCTTCTCTACTGTCAACCGTACCCGGGGCTCTTGTGGGAAAATGGTAGTAGGGTGGGAGATGTCTAAGGAAGACCCTGGGCCTTCTCATTTGTCATCAAATTTCCTTCTCATTTTTAATATTTCTCAGCAAAGGTTTTTATTATTTCTATTTTCCCTTTTGAGTTTTGGACATTCCCTTCCACAGTGGCCCTCCTCCTTGCAATGGGCACATTGCTTGGCATCTAGTGGGTCTTTCTTGCTTCCTCTCAGGTTCCATCTCACCCCCTAATTTCCCCACCTTGTTTCTAAGAACACCATGGCCTCTTTTTTTTTAATTCATTTTTATTGTTAGACTTATTGGGGTGACATCTGTTAGCAAGGATTACATAGGTTTCAGGCATACAGTTCTACAGTGCATTGTCAACTTGATGTATAATAAGTTCACCACCTAATGTGACTTCTCTTTCCATCACCTTATATTTAGCTTCCCCCCCTCCTCTCCCACCCCCTCCTCTTTCTCCCC
>PVJL010005708.1:0-103852 GCA_004026885.1 Lyroderma lyra | reverse complement strand
AGTTTGCACTCCCACCAGCAGTGTACCAGAGTTCCTTTTTCTCCACATCCTCTCCAGCACCTGTTATTCCTTGTCTTGTTGATAACAGCCATTCTCACAGGTGTGAGGTGGTATCTCATTGTGGTTTTGATTTGCATTTCCCTGATAGCTAATGAGGATGAGCATTTTTTCATATGTCTGCTGGCCATTTGTATTTCTTTGTGGGAGAAGTATAAAATGGCATTTCCACACATCTGAAGAGTGGAAATTATAATCATGCTACTTTATAAACAGAAGTACAGTAAAAGGGGCTGTGGTAGATAGATATACTAAATGCTATCTGGAGAGAACAATCAATATTAAGAAAATATTTAGAGCACTGAATATCAAATACAGAATTTAAATATGAGGAAATAAAAAATATCTACATGTGTAAACCAATGAAAAGCAATATAAAAAGTTTGGGGCTGCATCTTTTAACTCAATTAATTTCTTGTTAAAATCTAAAAAGTATTACGTTCTCAGACCTTTGTGTAAGGAGCTGTATCAGAACATTAGGTAGGTAATTCGGAGTTTTAAGAAATGGTTTTCTGGTTTAACTGTGAATCTTTTGGTTTTAAAACTTTTAATTCTCTGAATGTTTCTGCCTGAGAGTTCAATAGCTGAAAGATAGACTTGGGTCAAACTGTTGAGACAGTACCTCTGTCTCTAACGTTGTCTCCCACTCTTCCTTTAGTTCATTTGGCAACAGCTACACTTACATGCGGCTCTTCAAAGAGACTCCTGCCTTAGGGACTGTGCTGGCTGTTCCCTCTGCCTGAAATGCTTTTCCCATAAATGGCCATCAGTCCCTGCTCAGACTGAGCCTCACCCATGAAGCCTACACTCAGCCCCTGTTTATGCAGCCTGACCTCCCACCCCAGCACTGCCAACCCCCCTCAGCTTGCTCTATTTTATATTTCAGGGTCACTCAAGACTTTCTTTACACTGTGTAATTTACCCATGCATCACTGGTTTGTTTGTGTGTTAATGTGCTGATAAGTCAGCTCCAACCCCTAGTGCCTCTTGTGAGTGACGCGTCCCATCCTCAACAGCCCTGCGCGGCTCCTGGAGACTCGTGCGTAGGGCTTCTCCGAGGGGGCCCATCCATCTCACATGTGGTCTTTCTTTTTTCCTGCTGCCTTCTATTTCCCCAGCATATTGTCTTTTCCAATGAACAATGCATTCCCATGATGTGCCCAAATAGGACAGCTTTAGCTTTGTTAATTTTGCCTTCAGGATGTTTCAAGTTTAATTTGTTCTAGAACCCTCTTTTTAGTCTTTCCAGAGATTCAGGGGATTTGCAGAGCTTTCCTTCAGCACTGTATTTCAAATAAATCAAATTTTTTTCAAGTAATGTCAGCCTTCTTCACTTCCCAGCTTTCCCAGCTGTATACAGTAAATGGAAATGATGCTACAGTATGTAGTAAATGAGAATGTGAAGGATACTAGCCTTGATTTATCGGTTACGTTATGCTACCCACACTCAAAACTACGCTCTGAGTGGGGAGCATTTTTGTCTTCTTTATTCACTGATAAATACCAAGCACCTAGAACAGCACTTGGCACTCAGAGCAGGTACTCATTAATAAACAATGAATAAAAGAATGTTTATATTTTATACTCAACCTCCAATACTTCCTATATATCATTCCATCTTCAGAATACATACTTTCATGTGAGACACAAAAGCTTTCAATTCTGAAGGTCAAAGGGACCTCAAGTTTCAGTGACTTTCTCAATTTCTAGACCTTTTTTTTCACACCCACTGAGAGGCCTCACTTGGGAACATTCATTCTAAGAATCTGTACTTAAAATCCAACTTGCCTGTGTTTTCTGTAAGGAAGACCATTTGTGCATAAGGCCTCATCTTCCTATTGCATCACTTGCACAAATGCTGAGCCCTGACCAAAAATTAGCGTAATGCCCTAAGATTCCTAAAGCTCTTAGACTCTGTTGCTAATGTTCATTTCACACCTCTGAAAAGTCTCACAACCCCACCACCACCTTGGTCTCCTGAGGGTCCAGCCTCCTTGTGCTATGTAGAAAAAACTGAAGAGAACATAAAACTGACATATAAGTGAATTTCCTAATTCAATGCACCCATAGTAGAACAACAAATCATATTGCACTTGATTTTCACTAGTTTCTCTGCCAGTTTCTCATTTAAAGAAAAATATGAAACTCTATGAAAAGATATTAATATATGATTGAGAAAAATGGAGTAGTCAAATCAAACAAATAAAACTTTATGTGAAAGATAGAGCAGACAGTATCAGAATATTACGTGATATCTTAATTAATCCTCTTTGATCTAGACTTTCTGGATGACACACTTATCCGCTTCACCCAACTATTTACACCCCTCTAAGAGGTCCCTTCATCCTCTATTTTATATATGGAGTAGTTTGCAACGTTTACGTCCATATTGCCATGCCAGTAAAGGTCATCCACAACCCCTGTCCCTTTGTCTCTGGGAAATCTAAATCAATCTTTCATGAACCCTAACTCTAACAGCTGATAAAAGATACATTCATTACTAAAGGAACTTATTGTATCTTACAACCATGAAGCAAGTTTTTAAAAAATTTCAATACAGAAGTTTTCTTCAAAATATCATTAATTATATAAAACTTCATGCTTTCAAAGTTGACCTATAGGAATAACTTTACATCAGCCTAAGAACTCTATGCCCATTTCCCCCTTGTTTATAGCTAGTGAAGACTGTGAACTGTTTAAAAACTCTGAATTTTACATTTTCAGACACCTAAATATAGTCTCCATTCTAATTCTCTTCTATGCCCTCAATAATCTCACTTCTGAGACCTTTCCCCTTCGGTCTGCGTTTTCAGCTGTTTAATAATCTTTCCAACTTCCCTTGACTGTGCACTACAGTTTCATCACAATCATTTCAATTTTGTAGCTACTCTCCAACCACTGCTGGTGGCAGAACGTAATTTTTTTTTCCACAAGAATGCAATATGTCGTATATCTACATCAAGGTGCAATGCATATAAAAAGTCTTTCTTTTTTCTTTTCTTCTTTTAAACAAAATGTCTAAAATGCCTTGATTATAAGAACAGAAATGCTGTCAGGGCATTTCCCTCTATAGAATCTGTAATACGAAGAGAATTACATAAAACCAATATAATCATATACAAATTATGCATGCACTAAACACACACACATTCATTAAGAGGGAGGAAGAAAAGAAAAAGAGGCAGGGAAGCTAGGCTGCATCCTGCCTTAAAGCACGATGTCCTCACGCTATCCACAGTGAGGGTTTTCCCTCTTTTCTTTTTAATGAGTGAGTGGAATGAAGAACAAGCAGGACTTGGGAGCTGTAATTTATTTCTGAGACGGAAGGATGCTTGTGCTCTCCAGCTCAGTAAATCTCAGTCTTAGTTGAGTTACAGGCAAGTACTGAGAGGACAAACTCAATTGTTGAATTCAGGCAGTATAAATGATAAGCAAGACATTTGAATGAGAAACTATTAAGTTCAAAGAGTTGAAAAAACTAACATGTCAGAGTGCTGGCTCAAACATGCAATCAAACCCACGAGCTTCCAAAGAACACAATTTCTGGGTTGTTACTTGACTATTTTTCATACTGATAGATGTATTGCCCTTGGGGTGCACTGCTTTGCACGTAAAGAATGGTCCTGCTTTGTTCCCATTAGTTTGAAGGACAAGACAGTGACACAGCGCAGAACAGAGTCCGGTGTGAGCAGTGTGTGCAGAGCCGACCCTCGTTCAAAAGCCCTATTCCAATAATAAAGGAACAGAGATGGTACTCTTTTATGTCTGAATTTGTGATCCTTGCAGTATAAGGGGAAAGAAATCGGATGTGTCCCCTGAATAACAATGAAGTATTGGAAAGCAATGACATTCTAATCACTGCTTCAAATGTCAGTGCAAGGATGCTGTGTGTAGCAGCCCCAACATACAAGTTAACGGCTTTGCTGTAAAACCACGAGGGAGCAATTAATGGGAAGCTGTTACTAACCTTCAAGCATTCTATTGCTCAAGTGTCTAGAGGAAAGTCTAATTATAGTTCTAACCTTTCCCAATGGGCCATGAGTGACTCTCCAAATATAGAATGTTGTGTAGGAAAACTGGGATGAAGACATAGCATTGAATTTCCTAATACAATGCACCCATAGTAGAACAACAAATCACATTGGTAACTTGATTTTCACCAGTTTCTCATTAAAAGAACAATATTAAACTTTGTGAAAAGATATATGATTGAGAAAAATGGCATAGTCAAGCATAAAAGTTCATGTGAAAGATAGAGTAGACATAGTATCAGAATATGACATTATATCTTATTAAAAGCTTAACTATTTAAAAGACAAGTATTATATTTAAAGCAAGAGTTAAGACTTATAGGGAATGTAAGACTTAGCAGTCCATTAAATAATGTGATTATAAGAAACCTGGTTAGCAAAGTATTTTCATTTCACAAAAGTTTAATAATTACAAATGACTTGAACACATTTGCTTCTAACAGAGAAAAATTTAACAGGGCAACATATCATTTTTTATATATACATTTGAAATACCCATTTCAAAATGATGCCACATTTATTTGTTGTTTGTTCTAGGTAAATATCTCCTGCCGTGTAAAAACTGACATTTTTAATAAAGTCAAGAGACCCTGTTCATTTAAAAAATATTGAGCTTCCTGAGCAAGGCAACTATACTTCCTGAAAAGGTTAACAAACTCACTACTTTTAAGCGATACATAATGTATGTAGAGATTTAAGACAATACTAAAATGTATAAAAAGATGTAATGGGACCTCAGTGCATTGCAAACCGAGTGATCCCTGATATCGAGAGGCAAAGCTGAGTACAGAGGAGGCCTGGGGTGCTCCAAGAGGCTTCCCGGAGACACTGGGGCAGATGGCCTTACTGGCCATTCAATGAGAAAAAGGCCATTCCATAGTTGGTCCTTACTATTTTCCTTGAACATGAGAGAGAAGAATTATCAACTCCCATTTTGTCCAAGATAACACTGTAGGCCTTACGACAGCCTAAAATGCCCTACATGATCAATTCTTTCTCTTATTCCTAACCCTTCCTGACCACCCCACTTCAAGTTTTATTAATACTACTTCCCCTTTGCTCACTCTGCTCCAGTCACACCCAACAAACTCAAGCACTGCACCGCCTTAGGACACGTGCACAGCCGTCCCCCCTGCCTGGCCCATTTCATGGCGGCTGGGCCAGTCTTCCACAAGACATACACATGGCCATTCCTGCAAACTTCTCAACACAATGTCCCATGACCATTGTATTGAACGTGGCAACCAGCACTCCCAGCACTCACCACACCCATGCCCGCTTACTTTGCTCCAACTTTCCCTTTTTATAGCACTTACTACTTTCTAACATGTGGATGTGCGTGTGTGTGTGTGTGTGTGTGTGTGTGTGTGCATATCTTTTATTTACTGTGAATTTTTTCTTTCCTGCTAAAGCACAAGCTTCACACAGACTGAAATCTTTATTTTGCTCAATGATTTACCTCAAATCCCTGGTATAGGATAGATGCTCAGTAAATATTTGTTGAATTGAGTGTTTGAAGGAAGTTCTCAGTAAGTAAATTTTAAATTGTTGATCTATTTTGTGATAGACATTGATAAATAATATATTTTCTCAAATTACAATACAATATTTTATTTTTCTTATGTATAATCTAGAGTCATAGTCATCTATTTTTTAAAATTAGTTTTCAAACAAATTTAATCTTAATCTTTGTCTTCTTTTCTACTGAAAAGTGTTAATGTAATTGCAGTAATTTTAAAGTATATTGTTTAGATAAGATTAACACGACATGGCAGATGGGTAAATACTTCCAAATGCTTTCTTTGTTTTACTTTAAATTCCTCAAATAAGTTCTATAAATATAAACCATGCCTGATAATTTGGGAATAAGAGCATTTTGAGAATAATTTTTAAAATATGATAATGTAGATCTTTTCTGAATCCTTCCTTAACTTTTAACAATGCAATTACATTTATAAAGTAGCGTTATATTGGTATTACCAATGTAGTTTTAGAAAATTTTATTTACATTTTAATCATAGGTCTATAGCAACTTTAGTTTCTAAAAAGTTTAGGCAGAAATAAGTAAGTAAACTTTTTAATTCTGTTTTATTCTGCTCTAGGTTATTCATACATACCTACATGTACATACATTATACATATCTGTACACTTGTTTATTTGTTTGTTTGCATATTTCATGGGTGTCTGCTGTGCTTCACCCAAGATGGAACCCACATGATGAGTACTATAATAATCATGAGCATATATCCATTAAAGCAAGTGGCATAATTTTTAAACACTAAGGAAACAAAATTAATAATGTGAACTCAGAACCTGGGCTGTTTTAGCAATGTAAGACAACAATGAGAAGTATTACAATGCTTTGTGTTCCAACTATTTAAAACTGTCTGAATAATAGTAGTTGCTCAACAAATTCTTGTCAGATAAGTTAATGAATGTTGTTTAGTATACAGAGAGGATTTTTTTTAAATAAAGAAGCCATGTTCATTTGCCTTTCACATAAGAAAGTAAAAATAAACTATGTCAAGAAATTAGATAATTTTTATTTTTTACTTATTAATTTTACAAATATTTATTGGTTACCTACTATGTTGCAGATGATCTGCTGTTAACAAGGTTATTAAAGTAGGCTGAGCAAGTATTAGACTATTGGAAAAAAGTTTAATCTTCATGGGAAAGAATTTTTAATGGTAAAGCAAGATATTGTAGGTAAATATAAGAAATACAAAACAATATTCTAGGCTCTTGAGCCACTCTCCTTGCTCGAGTTCGCTCCTACCTCTTTGGAGTGTACTTTCTCTTCAATAAACTATCTCTTTGTTTTAACCTCTAAAAAAAACCAAAAAACAAAAAAAAAAACCCAAAAACAATATTTTATATCCTTCATGATCTCATAATCCATTCAAAAATATAAAATTTATATTGAAGAAAACTATAATTCAAGGTAGTAATGCTAAATGATACATGAAGAAGAAATGAAGATTTTCACTCAAAGAAATCATAGTCGTACCTTGAGCCGTCCTGTATTTGGTTCTTTCTGTTCTGTTCTACTGATCCATGTCTATTCTTATACAAATAGCACACTGTTTTGATGAGATTTCCAACTTTATGTCGCTATTTCAAAGTTATTTTGACTGTTCTAGTCCCTTTTTATTTCCACATAAATTTTAGAATCATCCTATCAATTTCTACTTTAAAAAGCTTTCTGGGATTTTAATTGGGACTGTGATAGACCAATGTGGATGAAATTGACAACTAATAATACTAAGTTCTCATCCATGAGCTATTTATTTAAGTATTTTGTAACTTCTTTTAGCAATGCTTTGTAATTCTCAGTGTACAGACTTTGCCCAAATTGTGGTAAATTTAGCCCTAAGTACTTTGCATTTGTTATACTACTATAAATGGTAGTTTTTAAAAAATCAATTAAAGTTATTTACATTTCAATTGTTATTTGCTAGTACATATATTTTATATATATATATATATATATATATATATATATATATATATATAAAATTACCTTTGTATCTGACAACTTTGCAAATTCTTTTCTTAGTTCTTATAGCATTTTTGTAGATTCTTTAAAATTTTGTATATAATTTGTGTAAAATTGGTATGATTTCTTCCCCACCTTCAGTGGCAGATAGCTTTTACTTTAATCCTTCTCTCAGCAGCACCAGTCTCTTTATGTTACTGGGAGAAACAAAAGAACTTCCTGCCTCTTGCTCAGCAGCAAGCAGCTTTTGCATCATAGAAGAGAAGGGTCCAGAATGCAAGTTGAGTTTATGCCTGTGCACCAGTGGAAGATCGCAGGGGGTAGTAGTATTACCATCTGCAGCACCGGAGGTCTTCAGTCCTGTTCTCAATTCTCCTCATGGATATTCAGTGAAGGCTCACAGAAAAGAGTGGGGAAGAAGTACAGATTCTCCTACATCTGGTGCTCCTACAGATTCAACCTGTCATGCTACCACACGCTCAATGTTTTCAAATAAATTATAATTTCTACTGTTCCCTTTGAACTTCATATTTGTATGACCACCTCCTCTTCCTTCCGTGGTCTGCCAAATGCTAAATTTTGTATGTTCTACTCACCTCCATGAGTTTTATCGAGTTCAGATCATCTGGTCATATTGCAGCTAATCTCAACTCTATGATGGGCTAAAAAAGTGATGACTTTGCATATTATCTAGATTTTTATCATTGTTAGAGAGGAAATAACATTTTCTGTGGCCTTTTACATCCTAAACAAAAGTTAAACTGTTGTGCTCGGTTTTGGAGGAACATTGACAAAAAGTAAGTCATCCAGAAGATATAAAGGTAGAATAATAAATATTCTTTTACTTCCCTCTAGTTCCACTGCCACCTCCAGGCCAAGCCATCAAAATAAATTCTATATTAGTCTCCAATTTCTACTTCTATACCATAATCCAATCTGCAAACAGCAATCAGAATGAGCTGGGTTTTCTTTTTAATGTACATCAGATACTGCCCCTGCACTGCTTAAAATTCCTCAGTGTATTCCTATTGAATATCACATAAAATATAAAACCTTTACAACAATCTACATAGCCTTGCTCCTTGTTTCATGGTCCATAATCTCAACCTTCCCTCTTGTTACTTTCCTTCTACCCTTTCCTTCTGTGTTTTAGTTATTTATCTCAGGTCCTTTTCCTCTTTTAGGATCTTACTTGATGCTTGGTCTTTTCTCTGAAACACTACAACCTACTACTTGACCATCTAGCCCCAACACACACACACACACACACACACACACACACACACACACACACACCACACGGGCTTTCCATGACTGGTTCTTTCTTAGCTCATTTTTTATATCTCAGATAAAAGCCAGGGAGACCCTTTCTAGTCATCTTTTCTTTCCACTGACATTATTCTCCACCTCTGTGTATTGTTTGCTGTGACACTTAACAAAATGTATTTATGGGCTGCTTTGCATGTTTACTTTTTCACTCATTGATGGTCTTTCCTCTCTACTGAAAACTTCATGAGGACAGGGACCATTTATGTCTTGTTGACCAAAGCCTATGCTGCACCTGAGACAATGCTTGGTTCATCATTCATTCAATAATTATTTTAAAAGCGTATATAAAATGTATGTACCTAATCACTGTATATTTTTATAGATTAAGCCTTATTGCATATTAAGTACATGCAAATAAATGATTGTATTATATATTAAATATTTACTATAAAATATCTAGATTCATTTAACAATATATAGATGAGTGAAGAATTCCAGACAAAGCTTCAATCAAATGATAAAATAGAATCTAAAAGTTTTTGAGTTTTTAGCCATTTCTTAAAAATAGAAAATACTTATGTAAAAAGTGTGTAGGTGAATGCAATTTTCTTGGAAAAAATATCCAGGGATATAAATGAAAGTCAGTTTACAACCTTCTATTTTATGAGTCTAGTCTTCTGGGATTTTTCAACTTTATTTTGCAGAATCAAGTAGCTTACTTATTTGGAGTAAGCACATGTACTTTTAAGTGGTTATTCAAACTGAATTGTCGGAGTCTTTTAGGGTTTAGTGCTCACTAAATGTTATATAGAACTAGGAAGAAATGGGTAGTAAAATTGCAGAAACTCACCAAAGTATTAACATTTTATTCTACTGTGGGCAAGAAAATAGCATCAAGTATATTTATATAAGGTAGAGTGATGTCTTAGAATATATCAGTCATCCACATGCCTGAAGTATGCTCAGGGATATATTGAAAACTTGGTTTAGTTTCTATTGACATATCATAAAATTGAAGATTAAAATAATGTTGACTAATACATCTAAACAAGTTTCTTCATTAAAAGTGGCCCAGTGGCCTAAAGGATCTTGTGTCTGCAATTTATTCCTTGGCACCTTTTGAAGTCTTCCAATAAATAGAAATTATTTTTATAAATCTACCTTTAAAACACCTTAGAACTTCATTTTCCACTAGTGCAATGAGTAAGCATGTGAAATTTCACCTCCAAAGGACTTCTTTCTTTACACAAAGCTGAGAGAATAGGCCTCTTTCTGAAGAGGCCTAACTTCTGTGATCAGATAACGTAATGAGGCAAATCCCACCAAGGCCTAGCTTTGATTTGTTATTGAAATCAGACTAGTAAAACTAAATAAATAAAATATATTTATGTAAAATATATTATTTTTGTAAACTTGAGAATGTTCGAGACAACAGTAGAGAAAAGGCACCTTCATAATGAACTAATAATCATGTGCTATATTTTTTTTGTTTAAAAATATATAAACATTAAAACTCAACAAAAAAAGCCCTGTTAGAAACTGAGTCAAAGACTTGAATATACATTTCTCCGAAGAAGATATACACATGGTCAATAAGAACATGCAGAGATATCCATCACTAATCATTAGAAAAATGCAAATCAAAACCAGGGTGAGATACTACCTCAGAGCCATTAGGGTGGCTACTAGCAAAAGAAAGAAAACCAGACAAGTGTTGACGAGACTATGGAGAAATTAGAATCCTCGTTCACAGTTGGCGGAAATGTAAAATAGCTCTGCAGCTGTGGAGAACAGCATGTCAGTTCCTTAAAAAATTAAAAGTAGAATAATCATATGATCACTCATGCCCACTTCTGAGTATATACCGAATAATATTAAAAGCAGGATCTGGAGGAGATACTTACACACTCATGTTTACAATAGCATTATTCACAATAATTAAAAGGTAGATGCAGCCCAAGTGTCCATTGATGAACGAATGGACAAACAGAATGTGGCATATACACGCAGTGGAATATAATTCAGCTTTAGAAAAGGAAGACATTTTGACACATGCTTCAACACGGATGAACTCTGAGGACATTATGTTAAGTGAACCCCCAGAAGGACAAATATTATACGATTCCACTTACGTGAGGTACCTTGAATAGTCAAATTCACACACAGAAAGTAGAATGATGGTTTCCAGGGTCTGGGGAGAGGGGAATGGAGATTTATTGTTTAATGGGTACAGAGTTTGAATTTTGCTGGGTAGACAAGAGTTCTAGAGATGGATAGTGATGACGGTAGCACAACAATATGAACGTATGTAACTGCCATTGAACTGCACACTTAAATAGGGTGGTAAATTTATGCTGTATTTTTTAACTTAAAAAATCTTAGCTAATACATTTTTTTAATTAAAAAATTTAAAACCACAATACATACATCACCATTTTACTTGGGTTGCTTTGGGCTCATCTAAACTTTAAGATTGTGTCCGTTTTCTCTACCATCCTATCTCTGATTTTTAACACATATTAAATATTTAATAAAGAGTCATCATTTAATTTGAAAACTGAATGGGTCTCATATGACCCTCCTGAGAGTTATATGATTTTCTATCATTGGTAATTAAATAAACATAATGATGTAAGTATTGTGCCCAGTAGTTCACTATCGTCACGTCCTTTCACAGGCAGACACGGAGATAGAACTTTCTGGTTGCATATTTTTGCTTCTCTATTTCAGGCTATTACGCACAAATAAAGACAGGCAAACAAAGACCAGGGTGATTCCATCACATTTAGAACTATGATGATGTCCATCATCCGAACTATTCTCAAGTGAGGGATTTGTAAACAGAACAGTCTAAACTTGTCAGCACCTGCAGAAATCAAGCCACAATTACAAAAAGGTGTGAGGGACAACTAAGGGATGGATAAGATAAGATAATAAAGAAGCATATCAGCGCAGCAGAAAGGTAGAAGCAAGTATAAACTAATATTTAGAGAGCACCTAAGTGCTAGGATTATGGTAGGCATTTTTCTGTATGTCCTCTTATTTAAGTCTCCCAAGAACCCTGCCAACTATAACCACCAGTTTTATAAATGAGAAAATCAGGGTTCAGAGAAGTTAAGAGAATATTTCGATGTGTGTCTTCCAGGTGGCGGATCCAGGAGATGTACACAAGGCTTAATGATGTAAGCTAGTATTGTTCCACTGTCATGTAAACAGCCCCACGTCACAGGTGGTGGTCAGAGAGGTGAGAGGGCTTTGAAGATTTAAAGATTCCGTGGAAGAGGGATTTTTAATTGTGCCATCAGTATTTCAAAGCAGTAAGTTCTTTCCGTTTGTACTTGTGTTCAGTGACCACAATGATGAAAAGTAACTACCAAATAAAAATGTCGACACACGTAGGTACATGAGGAAGAGCTCTCAAGCAGGCAGGCAGCTGTACTCTGACTATGGACAAACAGAAACTGTAGCACAAGCTTTTGTATAGAAACCTGGTGGGTAAGGGGTAACCCACCGTTAAACGTTTTAAAATGAGGTCCCTAAAAGTGGTAAGATTACACAATGATTCCTTCTTATGGTAAGAGTTCAGTTCTTTTGCCATCCTTCATACGTTCCTCGTTTACTTTTTTCTCTCCTCTTCCTACTTCTCTTCCCACTCAATTCTCTATACTTTTCTTTTGTGAAAGTAATAACTCCGCTACCGAACTCCAGCACCGTGTCCCTGTGCAGCAGCAGGCAGCTTTACCACCAAGTGAGGTGGAAATTTTATATGTCAAACAGGCTGGTGGGAAAGGCCTCTGGAGTCAGAAGAAGATGAACGATGCCTCTCTGTGTGCCTTGCCTTGCTTCACAGCAGCTCACATAGTAAGCATTCATTTTCTTCAGAGGCATTGCTACAAAGCACGCTTCTGGAACATTCTTAAGTGTTCAAGTCAAACCTCAGTCTTCCAGCAAGTCTCTCTCAGGAATAGAGATGAGTTTAGGCTGTGACAAGCAGAAAAGTGATTTTGAACTATTTCTTACTTACATTTTCTCTATGTCCTTATTTGTCTTTTTTGAAGTGTAAAGTAAAGGGGAGGGGACAACAGTGTGACTTACACGAGACGTGAAGAAAGAACGCCTTTCCCGGAGCAGACATTGCAGCTAAGCAGGGCGGCGAACGTGAGCCTGGAGCTCGCAGACACGGGCTTGCTTTCCATTACACACGGCCCTCTACGACGATCTGGAACGATGTGCTCCGTCTTGAACCTGCCTGTCTCGCCCTTTTGGGTGGGGAGGGAGGAGGGATATGTCGACTTTTCCAAACTACTTGCCATCTCTTTAGAGTTGTCAGAATAGTGGGATGGTGTAATCATCCGAGAGCACTATCCTCCTACCTCGTAATGGCACGGGGAGTATATTTCTGACAGTATTCTGGCTTTTCATGAAATCTTAGAGAGTTTTAAAACTTTAATCATTTGTCACACTATAGGTGTGATAGACACAGACAGTAAATAACTCTTAAAGGTAAATTTTTTTCCCTCACATCTGAAAAACATGAATGTCAATTGTCCTGGTCATTTTTTGTCATAGGATCTGAAATAAAATTCTTTGCATACAATTATGTGATAGCAATGCCCTCTACTTGAATGCCATTGCTTCACAATCTCCTTTGAAAATGTCTCTCACACCTCAACTTGTTATGGACATTTTTATGAAAACCTCGTCTATGAAGTGCATACCTTGGGGGGAAAGTGTTAAATAAAATAATAGTGGATTAGTGTTTAGTAGGACATTAATGTGGAATATATTTTTAAAGTTACTTCCATGTCATGATTTATTTCAGTTACTTAACCTATAAACCACTATAGCAATTTAGAAAACATATATATATATGTTTTCTATAGCTGCTTTAACAAATGATCACAAATTGGATGGCTTAAAACAACACAAATTTAGCATTTTACATTCTGTAGATTAGAAGACCAACACAGATCTCCTTGGACTCAGATTGGCCCGCTGGCAGAGCTGTGTTCATTCTGGAAGTTCTAGGTGAGAATCTATTTTACTGCCTTCTTCAGCATCTAGAACCACCTCCACTCCTGGGTTCACGGAATTTTCATTTTCAATGTCAGTAATAGCAGATCTAGTCCCTCTTACATGACCATCACTCTGGTTCCCTTTCCTGTCTCCTTTCCACGTTTAAGGAATCATTGATTAGATTGGGTCCATCCAACTAAACCAAGATAATCTCCCCATCTCAAGGTCAGCCGCTTAGCAACCTTAATTGTAACATACACAGGTTATAGGAACTAGGAGGTGTATGTCTTTTGGAGCTATTGTTCTGCTATACCATACTATGGGATTATTTATAGCAGAATATAATCATTTATTATTATTACTATCCTAGGTCTATTGTATTGTTTATGTATCTATAGATTAAATAACATATGACATATAGGATTATGTATTCCATACATTATTATATAATCAATAATCATTTGAATTATCTAACATTACATGAGCATTTCTCCTATATATCTCAGTCAGAATAATTAATTCCTCCTTGTGCTCTATTTAACAGTGGGGTTTCATAAGAGGACAGAAAGAAAAATAAGTAGGAGGGGTAAATTATTGGGTTCAAATGGCTGAATGCTCCCTGACTGAAATCACTACTGGAATGTGAACCAGCTGTCATACAATTTGGGGAAAATCAGAACTTCACTACGCTTGCCAAATCAGAACTCCATGAAAACCTCACTGACACCAAAGGCTAGAATTGGCTCCAGGCTTTTGTAGTAACCTAGACCCAAAATTTGTGTTTCATGAATCCTGAGAGACCCAGATGAGATTTGGCCTCCAGAATGTGGTGATACTTAAATGGCACTCTTTATACCCTGAGCACTAAGGAGAGTTACATCGTATGCCAAATAGCTACCACGTGTCAGATGCTTTTTCACAGGAGTTACGTAATCTACCACTATCAACACGGCTATTGCATCATTTTATTTTCATAATTTTGTATGTGGAGTGTTGTCTTCTCCACAGCCCTCGAGGTAGACAGCTTTGTCCCTTTCGTAAAGTGAAGAAACCAAGGCTCACTGAGTCATGCTGTTGGGATTTGAATACTGGCCCTTTTGATCCCAAAGGTTATGTTCTTTCCCTTAGATCACACCGAATCTCCAATCCAAAATCCTGACAAATCATTAAAAACAGGACACTAAAACAGAAGTTACTTATAAATTTAAATTGCTCTGAATATAATTTTTGAGTAACTGTCAACTTCAAATAACACAGTTCCCAGGTTGATGTAACTGGACATTTCCAGGGCGATCCTGAGCTTTAATTTCACCCCTCTTCCACTTCAGGCCTCCAAGACTGTGAGCGTGGTAGGTAGGCTGAATAATGGCCCCCCAAACTGTCCATGTCCCAATCCCTGGAACCTGTATGTACGTTACATTACATGCAAGGGAAAATTAAGGCTGCAGATGAAATTACGTTTGCTAATCAGCTGACTGGGTGTGCACAGTGCACAAGTGGTCCTCGCGAGGAAGAGGGAGGCAGGGCTGTCCGAACTAGAGAAGGACCTGACTGACCATCGCTGCATTGGAGACGAAAGGGGTTCAGTAACCAAGGAATGTGTGCAGCCTCTAGAAGCTGCAAAGGGCCAGGAGACAGGTTCTGCCCTAGAACCACCAGAAGGGAACCTGGCCAAGTGGACACATTCTACCCTAGGGACACCCATCTTGGACTTTTAACCTCCGCAACGTTAGATGATAAGTTTGTGTTGGTATAAGCTTCTAAAACTTGGTGGTAATTTGCTACAGTAGCAATATCAAACTAATACCGTGGGTACTAATTAGCCCCACTCAGGTACAGAGGAGCCAGGCACTACAGGGGACTTTGGAGGCCCATTTACTATTTATGACCCAGAAGCTCAGCTGCGAAGGAGAAAACAGAAAAGAGATGAGGAAGAGTATCTGCTGGGCTCCTTGGGAGTTAAAATAAAAATTATCTTCCTTTGGCTTATTATAATTTAATAACTTGTTTAGGCTTTTCTTATTTATATCCTAATCTCAATATAAATAAAATAATCAATTTTTTTACATGCTGTATAATAGTAAGAGATATACACTTGGAAATTACTAATATAAAACAACTTTTAAAGCTGTTATTACAGCTTCAGTACCCCACCTACTTTTTGGATATTCGGAAATGCCCGATATGCAGTTCTATGGTCTGGTTCATCAGAAATCCTGTGGGCTAGCTGTTAACAGTAACATGCGGACGGCCCTGCCCAATAAACTGCGAAGCAAAACTCCACCTCGGGGTCTTTCTCCCTATGCTTCTTTATACAGGTATTTCTTTTTCTCCTCAGGGATTATTTGAAATTTTTTGAAAATTATTTTAAAGAGATATTATTTCAAGAAAAACTTTTCCCCTAAATAAAAAGGACTATCTGAGCAATGCCTACCTCTAAGATATTATAAGAGTCAGAGACACTACAGGCTGTCTACCTGAATAGCACCATTAGTGGAATTATGTAATTGTAAGGCATTAAAACCTAAATACTAAGGTGCAACAGTTAAGATGGGGTTCACTTTGTGGTGAATTATTTGTTGAAAGTAACTGAAGACAACGGAAAAGGGTGGACTGTTTTAAAACACAAGAAGAGTTAATAAGAATGGGGCGTGGGGGGTTCGGGAATAACGTCCCTGTGGAGATAGATCTGGCGGTGCTAACAAATACCTCCTGGGTCCCCCGTGAGCTCCCAGCGCCAGGGCGGGGCAGCCCCACCAGAAAGCCTGGCAACAATTAGATTCTGATGAGTGAAGGGCTCACACCAGGGTCAATGTTTCTGCAGGAGTTAATGAAAGGAGAGGAAATCGCCGGATTTCACAAGGATGTAAAATGGATGCAGAGCCTCCAAGAGTTTTTTAAAGGACTGGCTTCTTCCTACTCACCTAACAGCACATTTAGAGGGGGAAATACCTTGCACACAGAAAATTGATCACAACTGGAGAATTTTAATATGTGCACACTTCCAGTAGTAAGATTCAGGGTCACCCAGAGCTATTATTCAAAGTCAGTATCAGACCATTTAATTTTCTGCTTCAGTTCTTTGCTGCTGCTCCCCCTCCAACTCCAGCCTAATGGCCATCCACCATCTCCTCTTTTCACTGTCTTTCTGCCTCTTTTAAACACTGTGGGTACTCTGAATGGAGTTTTATGACTGACACGTCCTGTATCCATTCTCCTTAATGAAACCCTAGTTGGAAGTGAGTGCTAATAGCTCAACAAGCACTTCTAACCCTTATAAAAAAGGGTGTAGAGTGGACATGAATGTATTTAGCACACAGCTTGGTAAATAGAAAATGGGACATGGGCAGTACAGTTACAGCTGTGAATGATTTGTGGCAACTTTCATGTCAGCTGGTTTTTCTCTTTTGTCCCATACTGGAAGCCCCAGAATCCATTTTAAGTTAATTCCAAAAGCTAAGTCTGAAACAAATTGTGTCGTGACAGGTGAAAAATGTAAGTGGGAAAACGCCGCCCGGGGCTGCAGTGTGCCGAGGCAGCAACCCACTTGGACAAAAGGCAGTGTAAAATGTCCAAAAACACGCCCGCTTGCCTTTAACTGCCTGGACACTTTCATTTTTGTTTCTTTTGATAGTCACAGCCTGATTCATTTGAGGTTATGTTGCTTTCTAAACTCCATCGCTTCCTCTTACCCACCTCCATTTCCAAGTTGAGAGACTTAGTTCTCTCTTTCATCCCTTTTGTTTTCCACTGATTCGTTTCTGATTTAGCATCTGTGTCTAAGAATCAAAGTTATTGGGGTGGAGGAGAACCGACACAGGTATGTGCTGTAACTGAGCTAATAATACAACCAGCTGTTCCTGCCATTAGCCCACCAACTGTCGCTTGCTCAGTTCATCCAGGTGTAAAAACTAATAAACTTTACAAGTTAAAAAAAAAAATAAAAGAAAGAAAGAAATGAAAAATGAACACATGTTTAGAGCTACTGTTCTGGGGAGAGAGTGAACAGAGAACGGCTGACTGTCAAAGACTCGTGCGTTTATATTGTGAGAGTGGGTAGCGCAGCTTTTCGAGGACAATGTGATACCTGAAAGGGACCTTACTGCCCCACAGATGCACAGGCAGTTGCAGAATTCTAAACTTCAGGTGAGCTGTCAGCAGTGAGTAGTTCGTTAGCTTCTTAACTGCAAACAACTGATTCACTTCAACACACAGATCACAGAAGAATATGACTTCGAATTAAGTAGCTAACCCCATGATATATCCATCATTTCGTATCAAATAAAACTCAGCTAAGGACAAGCGTTCAAGTACAGGTACCAATTAATAAAGAATAAAATGAGATAGTGCGTCTCACAGTTAAGATTACATTGAAATGATAACATTAATAGTAATTAAATTAAGATAGCTTGGGTTACTTGGATGTTTATGAGATATTAGGATCATCTCTTACCATTCTAGTATTTTCATAGCAACAATAGAATATTATAATGTACACATGGATCACAGCAGTCATTTAATGTGATATGCAACATTATAATGATTTGAAAAATTATCTGAGTAATACTACCATTTGTGTGCCTAATAAGTGTCTGATATTTTATTTAACCCACATAAAAACCTTATGAAGTTTGTGTCTCAATCCCCATTTTACAAAAGAAGAAACTGTGGCTCAGGGAGTTGAAATGACTGACTCAGACTGTGAGAGGCAGGGCTGGGACTCCAACCTAGCTCCATGAAGTTCAAGAACCCGTGCTCCCTCCTTCCTGCTATGGACCTCCTAGCATAATATTGTTAGAGATTCAATTATGTTTCTCCAAAAAACACATGTTCAAGTGTTCACTCTCAGCACCTCGGAATGTGACCTTATTTGAAGACAGGGTCTTTACAGAGGTAATTAAGTCAAGATGAAGTCATTAGCAGCAGCCCAAATCCAGTAAGATATTCTTATAAATGAAGGGAAATTTATACACAAACACATGCACACAGGAAAAACACATGTCAAGATGAAGGCACAGATCGGGTTGATGTGTCTATAAGTCAAGGAACTCTGAAGATCGCCAGCAAAACCCCAGAGGCAGAGAGGAATGAAAAAGATTCTCCCTCCCAACCCTCAGAAGGAATCAGCCCCACCAACACCTTGATCTCAGACTTCCAATCTCCAAAACTATAAGATAATGGAAATGTTGTTTGAACCATTTAGTTTGTGGTGCCTTTTTTACAGTGGCCTCAGGAAACAAATACATTAAAATGAGTCAATATATGTATAATACATAAAACATAAATATGTATAAAATATATTGTAATATCTTTGCATTCGTGTTTTATTTATAAAACTTTTACAGTATTTTCTATAATTTTTTTCTATAATAAATCTTTGATGTAGTTTTAGAAATTAATTTATTGATGAGGAATCTAAAGAAAAGAAGAAATTCAGAAATCAGTGAATAAAGCATGGAAACACAAGAAAAGAATCAAAGGTAATAAAGATCAATTAGTTAGTTCCTTTCTATGTAGCTGAATGGGGGTGAGAGGTTCCTGTAGGACGTGAACCTCTCACCCCCATTCCCCTACTCCCTAAAAAAACCACGTGTAATGGCACAAGCACAGCAGAAGGTGATTTCTTGCTCATGTAACAATACTGGTTAGGTGAACAGGTCAGTGGGGCAAGCTCTCCTCCCATTTGGGGCTCCAGGCTGACAAAGGCCCTACACTCACCAATTTGTGGACATGTAAGGTCATCCTGGGTTTTATCTCCATCTGTCAGCCAGAGAGGAAAACAGAATGGAGAGCTCATGGGAGATCTGTTGAACCTAGACCTGGAAGTAGAACACATCACTTCCCGTCTCATTCTGATCATCAGGCAACACTTAATTGTAAGGGAGCTTGGGAAATGCTGTTTGTCCACCATAGAAAAACAGAGGATGGATTTTGGTGAATAGGTGGCAATTTCTGGCACAAATAAGCAGACTCTCACTGCTGCCTAGAAATCCTAATTCATTCCCCCAGTCCATTCCCTTTCACTTCCTCCGAAATGACAGAGCTTCACCTCCCTCCTCAATCTCCAACATTTCCCTCCCAGGTCTTACTTTGCATTGATAACCTCGCTCCAATGTCATAATTTTCCGTTGTCTTATCTGCCAACTGACCATCCTCTGGACCCACAGACTCTGGCTTTTATCCTAGCATTGTGGATAATCTCCCACAGCCCTATGTAAGGCAAACCCTCTGGTTCCACCTTCAAGGTACAGTCTATCACTTCTTGTCTACTCAACTGTATTCCTCCAACAAGGCTCTTTTCCCTCCAGATTTTTGTGTTTCTCTCTCTATCTATGGGATGAGTTCCATGATCAATTAAATATAAGATAATGTCTCCCACTAAAAATATCTACTTACTGTCTATTCTTCTGCCATTCTTTGTAGGAGTTTGCTCAAAAGTTACTTATACTCCTCATCCCTAAACCCATTCCTTCCACTCACTTTGATTCACTCCAATCATTCTTACCACTCTTACAAAAATAGCTCTAATCAAAGTTAAAAATTAATCCCCAGTGCTACAACCAATAGTCAATATTCGGCAGCACTGAACACACTTCATTACCATCTACTTCTTGAAACACTTTCTTCACTTGGCTTCCAGAATGACGTCCTTGCTGGTCCTCCACCTGTCTCCCCGGCAGCTCTTCCTTACCTGCCCTTTAACATTGGGAAGCCATGTCTAAAATTTTGTTCTCTGCTCTCTCCTGTATCAAATGCTCTCTCACCGATAATGTGTCCTAGCTTCAGGACTTAAAATCCAGCCACATGCTGGTATTTCCCAAATGTATATTCCTAGCTCAGATAAAGTCATACATTCAATTGCTTACTTGACATTCCCAGCTGTAAATACAATTGGAATCTCAACCTTATCATGTCCAGAAATGAATTCCTGATTCTCACTATTGCCCAAAACAGGTACGCAAGGCTTTCCTCTTCCCTCATCTTCTGCATTGAAGTAAATGGCAAGCCCATCATTCCAATTTCTCAGGCCTAAGAGGAGTCTGATTTATCTTTTTTTTCTCAACTTCTGTTTTGTAAATGTTATTGATTCTACCTTCCAAGCTATGCGTGGCATTTCTCACCACACCCATTACACTTACTACCACCCTGATCTGAACCACCGTTTCATGCCCACCTGTGTTACTGAAATAGCTTTACTTTCCTTATTTTCATCATTGTCCCCAGCAATCTATTCTGAAAAAAAGCACGCTGAGCCACTCATTTGAGATGTGAGACAGATTATGGCACTTCTCTGCTCCTAGTCCCTCACAGCCTTCAGATCTCACAGGAAAAGTCAGGCATTACACGGGCCGGCCAGACCTCACCTGCTCGGCAGGCGCGGCTTACCTCTCCCGCTTTCTCACCCCACCTCCTGTTCTCCTACCCACTCCTCTGCGACCGTACAGCTTGTTTCTGACTCCGCGGACAGGACCCCTCCAAGCATGCTCTGCTCCAAGGCATTTGCTTTTGCTAATTCCTCAGTTTGGAACTCTTTTCCCAAGATGCCCACATGGCTTTCTTCTTAATTTCCTTCAGGTGTTTGCTCAACTGTCACCTTATCAGTGAGGCTTTTTTTTTACCTCCCTGTACAAACATCAATGTCCAACCACACCAGTGTTCCCCATACCTTTTATCCTGCTCTCTATTTCATTACAGTACTCATTTTTACCACCTGATAATAGCATGTATTTTTATATATCCCTCAAAAAGCAAGAACCGTATCTTTTTCTTAATTCCTAGTTTCCATGGCAACTATGTGGCACACGACAACAGCTGTATTCTTCAACAAACTATGATGCAAGCTCTATGATGAAATGCACAATTTATAACTTTTAATTTTAGACTACAGTTCTGAAAAGAGTGAGTATTGGGAGAAGGACTCATGAAGTTACAGTAGGAATTAGTAATAGGCAGAGAATTTACTAAAATAATTAACGGATCTGTAATGAACCACAATATTGAAAATTCAGTTTTTAAAAATTCTATTGATTATATAAAGCAATGCTTGCTCTTTTCTCCAAATGAATGATATCAGCAAAATAAAATAATTTTAAATAGAATCTAGTTTTACAACACCCCTGGAACAAATTAAAAATCAATAAAAATCTAAATTTATGCTACAGATAAATAAAAGTGTTCATTATTAATATTGCAATATACTTTATAAATCTTCCTTCCCAGCGTACCTTAAAGAGTAAACTCACTTATATTAAAATGATTTAATTTGTAAAATTATTTTAATACAGCAACACACCTATTATATAACATTAACTTTTCTGTAATGATTATCATTGAAATACTGATTTACATTAATGCATTTGATGTAGAAATTCAAAATGAAGTCCTTCTTAAACAAATAAAAAATATAAGTTTTCGTATCAGATCTAACTTAAAACTAATTTAAAAATAATGACATAGAAACTACATGTTTGTTAATTAACAATTACTGAGATTCACTCTAGATTCCTCTGTGTACTATGTCTCCAAATATTTAGCCAACTACCAAGTCTTCTTGATTCTACCTTCTAAGTATCTCATGAAGCAAAAATAAAAACCTTGCATGCATTTTCTTACTATAAAAATAGAATCTCTTCATTGTAGAAAATTGAGAACATATGGACTAATATTATTTATGTGTTTCTATAGACAAATAAATGTTAAGAATAAAATAAAAATTCAGTTACTCTAAGAGAATATTTTTAACTTGACTTTCGCAGACACTTGCAGCAGGGATTTGTGACTGGTGGCACTGCTTTTGTTGACACCGCTAAAGGTAAGGTACACACCACCCAATCACCCCCACACGTTTCCTTTGGGCATCCCTGAGAGAAGCAAGAGCAAAAACTACTAAGGGAAGAAGAAGGGCTTGGGAGTCATCAGCTTAAGTGTCTTTGCGTTTTTAAGAGAAACAAAACAGACAATGACAAAGGACTTCTATTTACAGTTTTGGAAAACATACTCAGAGACAGTGTGAGTCATTTCCCATTTTAATTCTATTTAAATGAGATATATTGGTGAGAAATTGATTTTGAGAGTGATTTCAATAATCAGACAATGCATTCATTCATCTCAGAGTCATTTATTGAGTGTCTTCTATTTGTCGGGCACTTGGCAAGACTATGTGTGGGCAGTAATAAAAGACATACAGTAGCCCCTGGACTAGTGGAAGCACAGGAAAACCAGCAAGAACATGAAACGCCGTCTGATAAGTGTTACATGAGAGGTGTCTGCAGACAGCTAAGGATGCATATATCCAGGCTTGAAGGGGTGAGGAAGGATTCAGTTACAACCGTACAGTAATCCTATTCCAATAGAATTACCCCTGCTTTTCCAAGTGGGTGGTAAAATAGAACATCCCCTTCTATATGTTTAGTAAATTATGGCAGTTGTGCAATAGTTATTTCAAAGGTCCACTATAGGTCTATGTGATCCGTTAGTTCCGTAGGGGAGATATAGCCAAAGTGGAAGGGGGTTTCATAGGAGAGAGAAAAATAGAGGAGGTGATATCCAAATTTGAGATGTGCTTGGAAGAATAAGGTAGGATTTCAATTGGTAGCAATAGGATAGGACAGTTTTTAAAAAAGGAACAGTCTGAGTAGTCAATAGCATTTAGTAATGGAACATACATAGTATCTGAGCAGTATACAGTCTTCTCTGTAAGCAAGTAAGATATGTTTACAGGAGTGGTAAGGGAAAACGTGTGAAAGACCATTGTGGATCCGTAATCCAGATCGTCCTCAAGCAGGCTGTACTCAACTTCATGAGCAATAGAGATTTATTAAAGAGAAGTAAATGTTCAAAAGTTATCCTCAGAAAAGAGTTATAAACATGTGTGCAAATCACATATTTTTATTTTTATTTTCTCAGTAGAAAGGATTAATGTGTTTGCTTATAAACCAGGCACTTCTTATAGGAGAATACTAGGCAAGATCCCCGACCTCAAGTAACTTATAACCAAGGTAGTGAACAAGCTACAGGTATGTGATTGATTATAGAACAAGAGTCAAAAATACAAAGCATTTCTACACAGATACAAATCATTATATACGGCAATCAGTTTGCAAGGCCATTAAATGTCCCTAACTATTACTTTTAGGAGAAATATTCTAGAAGGCCTTTAAAATAGAAATAGTTCCAATCATGCTGTATAAGTAAAAATATTCTAGAAATTTATTCATGACAAGAAATATAACTTCAGATGTTTTAACTTCCATCTTAATTTGCTTTTCTGTGTAAATTGATCAAAAAAAGAGGAAAACTATTTTTATTTTCAAATTTCTACTGTTTGCCTGGAGTTTTATTTAAGTTATTCAACTTAACTCCTATGACAAGAAGACAGGTGTAAGTATACCCATTTTTCATTTCAAACAATTGCGGTTCGGAGTGGTTAGGTGATTTGTCATGGATGGTACAGCTGGAAAAGGGAAGGGAAAGGGTTCGGAATCAGACCCACCTCTGCACGGGCCTTTGCAGTGGCAGATAAATGGGGCTTTGATTCCCGCTGATGTAACATAACCCCTCTGGAAACCTCAATAACTTGGCTCTAAAGTCTCTTTTACAGTAAATAATATTTACATGTGTACAATGCTAACTGCATTTTCCAACCCAAAGGAAAAGCAAGTTTTATGATATTAAACAACTCACATTAGAAAATTTAATTTATGGCATATTAAGAACATAGTAAAGCCCACATTTGTTCTTCATATGTTATAATTGTCACTTTTGGGGTTTAGATATCTGCCAAAGGATTTATTCTGAATTCCCAAATGCAATTTTACTGCAGTATTTCAACATTTGTGAATTCCATAAAGTTGCTTAGTTTCGTGCTATCTGTGGAATAGCCTTCCATATTAAAACATAACAATCCGTCTTCAATTTTATCACATGGCTACTTATCGATACTATTTTAAAAGTGTTTTTATTTAACTCCTTACATGTATTTTATTCTAAACAGTGTCTCCCAAGCTTTTCTTCTGCTTACCAGTTTCCTCTTATTTAGAAAACAATCAAAATTTAGTGAAAATCATTATCTTTTTAGTAGAGTATATTCTTGCACATAAAATGAAGGTGAGTGGAAATAGGGAACTGTGATTTAATGTTTGCTTTTTTTATACATTTAAGATACATGAAGTATAGATATTATAGTATAATATGGAGGAGGAAGATAAACTAAATTTTCTTTGAAACTTGTTTGTTTCATATTCCCAAAGCCTGGACTCACACTTTCAGAAAATTCTAACAATGGCATTAGGTTTCCAAAAGCAAAGGTAAAAACAATAAACATTTATTAAAATCACTAACTAAAGTTAAGTTAATCATTTATTTAATCCAATATATCTAAAATATTTATTTTAACATGTAATCATTATAAACTATTGTTAATAAGATATTTACATTCCTTTTCTACCAAAAAAATTATCCAAATTACCTATTTTTGGTAAAATCGGTGGCATTATAAAAACGAAAACACTTCCAAAAGGCTAAATATGCTGGAAACTCCATTTTGAGACTGTCTAGTGTTGTTAGCCTAAAAATCCTACTTTGCCTACACATAGTAATATTGTACTTACATTTCAAGGTTACAGTGAGGATTACAGGTGGCATCTGTAAAGCACCTGGCACAAAAGCTAGCTCGTGTCAGGCATTCACGTAGCATCTGCTACTACTCTTTTTAGTTTTATTCTGTATATTGTTATAGAATATACAGAATAAAAATAAGTTGCACCAACTTGGATCCACAATGAACATTTCCTTTACTGCTCAATTTTACTAATTACTCCTTGACTGGTCTATCCAGATCAATGGCAAGGCCACTTTCCTGATTCCTTTGCCCCATGCTAGCACAAGCAGAGCTGTACTCACCTTACCATTACTCAGAGGCCCCCAGGGCAGGTTACTCATCGGAGAACTTGGTCCTGGATTACTCATCATCCAGGGGATGCTAGTTAGTAGTGCTGGTTTACCAGTAGGCACACTTTTCCCCATGGCTGCTGCTATTGCCAGCACATACCAGCACCATGTTCCAGGACAACCAAACACCTGCAACAGCTACTCTGGGGTGAAGAACAAGGCCAGAACAGGTCTTTCAGCAGAACCTAGCTCAGTCACAGTGAGAGCTAAAGCAAAGAAGTGGTCTGGGGTCTCCGAAGGCACATGCTACATGATAAGTGGTGAGACAGAAGCAATGTTAATTACATCTCAAACAGTGCCAAATTAATGATAATCATATATTTGATAAAATGAAAGCCAGTCACTCTTATCTATTTGCAGTGCAGTCTTTTAAATAGTAGTGTTTAAAAAAACAATAAGGACTGGCTTTTTAGTGCACATGGTGGAAACAGCAAGGGCTCTGGGTGAGCCCCAGGTGGAACCTGATGCAGAGACTTATGACAAACAGCCTGACCTTTTTAAGCCTCATTCTGTTCAGGTGTAAACTGGCATAATATATATTTTTATATGTAATCAATATGATGTCTGACACATAGTAAGCATTCCATAAATAGTAGCTCTTAAAATTTATTGTTATTCTTTCTATGAAGTAGTTTTTCTTCTGAAAAATGATTATAAAAGAATCTATGTGAGGCTTATTATAAAAATTTGAAATAGCACTTTTAAAGAACCTGGCAAAGAGTTGATGCCAGATTTTTCAAAAAATTGGTAAAAATTCATACTTTGGGGATGGAGAAGATTTAAATAGTGATTAAGAGAAATGGAATGTTCTATCTGATTTCCTGTGCCTTCAATCCTTCTGAATATAGAGTATTGCTATCCAGCAGAAATATAATGCAAGGCACACTTGTAATTTTAAATGTTCTATTGGCCACATTAAAAAAGAAAGAAAAAAAGAAGATAAAGTTAAGTTAATCATTTATTTAATCCAATATACCTAAATTATTTATTTTATTTTATTTTTTTATTTTTTTGTCTTTATTTTATTTTTTATTTTTTCCAAGCCTTCAAAGACACTTCTAGCAGCATATGCATAAAATATTTATTTTAACATGTAATCATTATAAACTATTGTTAATAAGATATTTACATTCCTTTTCTACCAAAAAATTATCCAAATCTGGTGTGTATTTTACATGTAGAGCACATCTCAATTCAGCCTAGCTACATTGCAGGTTCTCAGTATGCTAGTGGCTACCATACTAAAGAGCACAAATATTGTCACTTGACATTCATCTAAACATTAAGCTCTAGAACCAATCACGTCTTTAGATAGGAGAAATTTAGAATCTGAGGTTAAATGTCTCAGGTGATTTAGAACAATCACTCTCTTGTGAGACTGGTTCTACCCTGACTCTAGCTGAAACAAATATTTTTGTTCAGATCCCATCTCATACTTCAACCTGCCCAAGGTTGCAGGATTTACCAGAGCAGGAGGCAAAAGAGCTGAAACATAGTCCCACTGCTGGGTTCACCTTTATGCCCTTGCACTGTTAGACAATTGTTCACATCTGAATTCCCTACCTATCCCCATCTGGTGTGAGAGCCCACCTCCAGGACATTTCCTAAAAGATAAGCATCACATTCTGGTGTACAAATGGACAGCATCTTAGAAATAGAAGGCACTTAATGATCATATAGTCAGAGGGCATAATGCAGAGGAAGTCTATAATAAAATTGTGAAAATGATGCTAGAAGTGTGGTTTCAAAAGACTCTACTGTAAACTGAATAGCCATAGTGTTGCTTGGGACGGAGACAAACTGGATTGTATGGTAAACATTTAGATACTGTGGTATGGAAGAGATAAAATAGTCCTGGGAGCAATGGCAGGCTAGTGCAAAGGTAGAGTTCTGCTGTGTGCCCAAAGAGGTTGAGAATTTCTCAATAGTTGTCACTGCCACTCAATAGATTCTAATGAGAATGGTGCCTGAGAATGGCACCTGCTACCGTTGTGCAATACACAACCAGTACACTTGTAACTGTCAGTCCTCTGAGGAGTCAGATAAAGAGAATTGAAGTGCTCTCCATAGAAAAGTTAAAGTAATTGATTGGGGAAGGGAAATATTACAGAATAGCAAAGAGTGAGAGAATTCACCCAAAGACTTCTGTCAGTAGTAACTTGGGTAATTACAGATTTGGATAGTGGCTTCTATACAAATAGTGAGATGATGAGATGTAGAAAAATGTTATGTAGGAAAGAACAAAAGCAATATAGGGTGGAAATTGAAATGGAGTAAATGAAGAAAATAGGAAGACAGAAACTAGGCTAAATATATACAAGCACGTCCTCATAATCCTTAAAAACATTGTAGGTGGAGTTAACTTTCTCAAAATATGCAAGATGTTGGTTTGAACGTATTCTATTTACATATTAAATGCCCAGTTTCCTTGAGCAGACAAGAGACTCAGGATGATGATTTCTTGGTTACATACAGACTGGTTGACCAGTAAGGCTCTGGTTGAGCATTAGTCATGGAGACTTAATAAATATTTGTAGAGTAAACAAATTATGATTTGGACCAGCAATTAACTCATAAACTTGGCTGCTCATCAGGACTACCTAAAAATCTTATTTTAAAATACGTTTATTGGCCTCCACATGGGGATTCTGACAATGTACATGTGGATTGAAGCCTTCAAATTTGTATTTTTACCTCTGGCTAGGCTCACCAAAGGACAAAGAGAAAAGGCATAAATAACCAAAATTAGAAATGAAAGGAAAAAAATTATAATTGATACCACAGAAATTAAAAGGATCATAAGAAAATACTATGAAAGGCTTTATGCCACCAAATTTAACAACCTAGAAGAAAGAGGCAAGTTTCTAGAAACATATAGTCTATCTAGACTGAACCAAGAAGAACTGGATAATCTAAACAGACCAATCAATAGTAAAAAAATTGAAAAAGAAACCATCCAAAACCTCCCCAAAAGCAAAAGCCTTAAATCAGATGGTCTCACTAATGAGTTTTATAAAGCATTCAAAAAAGAATGTTTGATAAAACTCAGACACTTTCAAAAACTTGAGGACGAGCCAGTACTTCCCAACTCATTCTATGAGGCAAAAATTACTCTAATACAAAACCTGATAAGGATAACACAACAAAAGGAAACTATAAACCACTATCTCTAATGAACACAGATGCAAAAATTGTAAATAAAACATTAGCAAATAGAATACAACAATGTTTTAAAAAGATTATACACCATAATCAAGTGGGATTCATCCCAGGAGCATAAGGATTGTTCAACATACGCAAATTAATCAATGTGATACACCACATAAACAAACTAAAAGACAAAAACCATATGATCATATCAATTGGCGCAAAAAAGCATTTGACAAGATACAACATCCACTTATGATAAAAAACTTTTCCTTTTATACCTGAATAAACAGGTATAAAAGGAAAGTATCTCAACATAATAAAGGCCATATATGACAAACCCTCAGCTAATATCATACTGAATGGGAAAAAGCTGAAGCCCATTCCCCTAAAATCAGGAACAAGAAAGAAATGCCCCCATCACCACTGCTATTCAATAGAATACTTGAAGTTCTAGCCAGAGCAATCAGGCAAGAGAAATTAATAAAAGTTATCCAAATTGGGGGATAAGAAGTCAAACTGTCACCATTTGCAGATGACATGATCCTTTATATAGAAAATTTCAAAGACTCCATCAGAAAACTCTTAGAAACAACAAACTAATACAGTAAAGTTGCAAGATACAAAATCAATATAGAAAAATTAATTGCATTTCTATATACCAACAATGCAACTTCAGAATAAGAAATGAGAAAATCAGTATCTTTTGCAATCACAACAAAAAGAATAAAATACCTGGGAATTTAGGGGAGTTCCCTGGTGGTGTAGTGGCTTAAGGCTTTGGCGCTGGCGCTGTCAGTGCTTTGGCTTGGGTTCAATTCCCAGCCAGGGAGCTACCCACATACCAAAAAGCAAAAAAAAAAAAATAAATAAATAAAAATAAAAAAGAATCAACTGTATGCTCTGACTTTAAAAAAAAAAATACCTGGGAATTTACAAAGAACATGACTTACACACTGAAAACTATTATATAAGACACTACTAAAAGAAATTGAAGAAGACACAAAGAAATGGAAAGATATTTCATGTTCATGAATTAGAAGACTGAACATTGTTAAAATGGCCATATTACCCAATGCATTATTCAGATTTAACTCAATTCCCACCAAAATCCCACAGACATTCTTTTAAGAAATAGATAAAAAAATTATCAGCTTCATATGGAACCACAAAAGACCTCAAATAGCTAAAGCAATCCTACATATGAAAATTAGACTGGAGGCATCATGCTCCCCAATTTAATCTATACCACAAAGTGTCAATAATCAAAACAGCTTGGTATTGGCAGAAAAACAGACACACAGACAAGTGGAACAGAATCAAAAACCCAGAAATAAACCCACAAATATATAGACAAGTAATTTTTTACAAAGAATTGATAAATATACAATGGGGAAAAGAAAGCCTCTTTAGTAAATGGTATCAGGCAAGTTGGAAAACCAAATGCAAAGGAATGGATCTGAACTGTGAACTGTGAACTGTTCATATACCAAAATTAACTCAAAATGGATTAAATACCTCCACATAAGTCCAAAAACAATAAACTGTATAGAGGAAAACATTAGTACTAAAGTTATAGATTTTGGGTTCAGGAAGGACTTCATGAACCTGACATCAAAGGCAAAGGAAGTAAAAGCAAAAATAAAGGAATGTAACTATTTTAAACTAAAAAGCTTCTGCACAGCAAAGGAAACCATAAACATAGTAAAGAGACAGTCAACTGAGTGGGAGAAAATATTTGCAAACAACGCCTCTGATGAGGGGCTAATATCTAAAATATAAAAAGACCTCATACAACTCAAAAACAAAAACAAAACAAACAAAAAAAAACAAAGGAAAAAAACAACCCAGTTAAAAAGTGGGCAGATGATCTGAACACACACTTTACCCATAAAGACATACAAACAGCCAACAGATACATGAAAAGACGTTCAACCTCATTAGCTATCAGGGAAATGCAAATCAAAACCACAATGAGATACCACCTCACACCTGTGAGAATGGCTGTTATCAACAAGACAAGGAATAACAAGTGCTGGAGAGGATGTGGGGAAAAAGGAACTCTGGTACACTGCTGGTGGGAGTGCTAACTGGTCCAACCACTGTGGAAGGCAGTGTGGAGGTTCCTCAGAAAATTGGGAATGGAGTTACCATAAGACTTGGCAATCCTCCTTCTGGGAATCTACCCAAAACATTTGGAAACCTTTGTCCGCAAAGACTTACATACCCCAATATACATTACAGCGCTGTTCACAGTGGCCAAAACATGGAACCAACCAAAGTGCCCTGCAACAGATGACTGGATAAAGAAGCTGTGGTACATATACACAATGGAATATTACTCAGCTGTAAGAAAAGATGAAATATTGCCATTTGCAACAACATGGATGAAACTTGAGATCATGCTAAGCGAAATAAGCCAGACAGGAAAAAAAAAAAACAAGAACTGTATAACTTCACTCATATGTGGGATATAAAACTGAAAGCAACAAAGAAACAAAAACTCATGGACACAGTCAATATTAATAGTTTAGTGGTTATCTGAGGGTAAGGAGGCAGGGGGTTGAGGGAGGAGGGGGGGTGTCAAATACATGGTGATGGAAAGAGAACTGACTGTGCATGGTGAATACATAATGCAACACATAGACAATGCACTGTAGAATTGTACACCTGGAACCTATGTAATCTTTACTAACCAATGTCACCCCAATACATTTAACAATAAAAAAATTTATACTTCTAACAAGAGTTTCAAATATTTCCAATTCAGTGGTTCCACTTGGAAATAGCTTGGTTAAGGTACAATCAAGCGTCTTCCATTCTTGAGGACCCATGTCTCTGAGCACAAATCAGATCACTACATGCAACACTGAGATCCCTTGGTGAAACCCCCAGTGCTTCAAAGACAGGCTCCCTCAGTCCATTCTCAGAGATCACTAAAACATCCTCACTTGGTTGTTGGGATACCAATGTGGAGAACTCAGGATTTTTCTCTAGTGTAGAAATCAGATGAGATTTACAGCCCACCTTCTGAATACTGAGTAACAAATATATTTTACGTAATAAAATACTTCCATTGTTAATTTTTACTGGTTACTAATGGAATAACCTATGTTTAAATATGTCTGTACATAAAAAACAAAAGCAAAAACTGCATCCTCTTTATGCTTTACTTTTTCTGAGTCTCAAGAACAATAAAAGCCAAGTATAATAGAAAAGAAAATATTCTCAACTGTTTCTACAACTTTGTGAAATGAGAGATGAAAAAATACATTTTTATTTATGCCTATTTATCCCTCTGAGCTTAATCTAATCCTGAAGGGTTTGAACAAAAAGCCAGCTACACGAGCGTGCTCACTAACAGGTGATTTTAATTTACTTGCTATAAATTGTTGAGGGGGACCTATGCAAGTCCATTCTCATTAATCCATATACATCTCCTTTCCTGGAGTGAAAGTTGCTGATTGCACAGATAGGATTCAGAACAAAAGGCTGCACTGAGCAGAATATGGAATGTCAGCTTTTCTTTGACACTATTGGGATGCTCTCCCATTGGATCCAATATATCAAAAATCCTCCAGTCTGCAAAAACCATAAAATAATGCTGGGGAAAATTACCACAATTTCCAACATTTTATTCAACTAAAGAAATACAAAATTTATTAGTTCTTTTTTGAACATGTATACATAGCTTAACTTTGCTCTGAAATCTCCAAAATTTAAAACATAAGGAAACTGCCTCATATGTAAAATAGGTGTCAACAATATTCTCCTATCAAGCTGTCCCACTCCACTGATTTCTGCTAACAATAATTTATTCCATAAACATTTATTTTCTATTATATTCAAGATGTTATTATTTACTGCAGGGACAAGATATAGTGCGTGTCAGGTTCAAAAACCCAAAAAGAGGTACTATCCTAAAGGAAATACATAAAGAACTCCAAGACTTTGAAGTATTCAGTTTCCACTGACTCTCCCATCTGTGGCTTACTCGCTCCTCACTTGTCTTATATGGTGTTACATAGAGAGTAGTCGTGGGTATATTTGATATTTCAAATATAGAACCCATCCTAACAGAAGAAGACTGCAAGGTTTGGAAAGATGTGAAGCCTCAGAACTCATTAGAAAAAAAATTGAGTGCTGTTAGGTATAACATTAAAGTTAGGCCAAGTACACCACTGGCAAAACGGCATGCATTAAAAATCATGCCAAACATTGTTCTAAGTTCCAGACTCCAGCATCTGTCTCTCCTAAATCTAGTTTCTCACAGGCGTCTCTGCTTGTCGCAATTGAAAAGGCACCATCAGAGAGTGCTTATGAGCAAGGACTAAGGTATTAGAGAGATTCAGTTCAAATCTTTGCTATGCTTCTGACTAGATATGTTGGTCAAGGTCTTACCCTCTCTAAGCATTATTCTCTCACCTGTAAAATGGAGGTATAAAGAACTACTCAAAATTGTAGGAACTAAGGGGGAAAATGAGTCTACAGTGTCTGTAAAGACCCTGGCACTTAATCAGTGGTTAGTGCTTGGTAGCTAGTCTTCTTATCAGGTATTCTTACTAAGTTTATCATGTTTATGTCAACCTATTTCTGCCAAGTCTCATGGTACATTTTCAACTTCAATCAATATTTTATTTCTAGCTTTGACTCAGGGATTTTGGCCTTTATCCTGGCCTGGGTGGCCATAATCTTAATCATTGCAGCAGAGAATTTCTGATCTCAACCCTAGTCATGAATCCACATCTTTTGCTACAGTGATAACCATCCCCAGATGGTCATGGCAAATCAGAGTATGCTGTGCTCTCATGAAAATTACAACGTAGACATAAGAGGGTTAGAATCAGAAAAAAAAGAGTCAGCTAGATCAGTTAGAATGGGCTACTTGGAGGCTGTGGCATTTCAACTTGGCTTTCACATGGCTGAGTTAAGAAAACCATAGACCCAGAATGAGACAGTAATACTAGCAAAGGCACTAAAGCATTGACACATGAAACATGCCAAAAGAAGTAGGTGGTACCTACTGTTTTGTTCAGAAACAGTCTTGAAAACACAGTCCCAAATACTTAATCAGAAATTCTCAGGGTCAGGGGTATTTTGGAATTCAAATTTTTCAGATTTAAAAAAGGGGTACAGTTCATATACTATATATTACAATATACCCTGCTGGCTCTGGACAGCACCTAGTAATCAAACAGTAGTATTTCTACATCAAACATGCAAATGTTCACATAAGGTGACACATGAGACAAAAACAGCCTCATATTGGTCAGATCAGGTTTTATCGCCAAATAATTTATGGAAAAACATTCAGTGTTCAGAAATTTTGAGATTTCTGAATTGTGGATAAAATACCTGATGTCTGTACGGGAAGATGCAACCTGAAAGGTGGGTTGGGAGCACAGATTAAGAGGTTTGAATGCTTGGCAGGGAAGTCAGATTTCATTAGAAGCTGATGGGGCATCCTCACAAATAACTTGGTACATTCCATTTTTAGTAATTCTTAATGTCTTTTTTGAAAATATAATTGTTTCTACTACATCTTATTACAGGATTTTTTTCTCTTAGCTTTTATGCTAATATGTTAATCTGTCAATCAAGTCCCTCTTCTTATTCCTCTCTGACATTCAACAGAAGGATTCTAAACTGTAACTTAGCTATAACTCTTTTTATTATTACTTTTCAATTTACATATAGTAGAATATTCCTTTTGATGTACAATTCTATGTGCTGTAATACATGAAGAGGTTGGTATAATCACACAGAACAGTCCCATCACCACCACAACTCCCTCACGTAGCGATGGTTTACGACTAAGCAGAAGTCATGTGAGGGATCCACCTTGCCACCTCCTTGCTGCCTCCGAAACGGGAAGACTGGCTGCGGATTCCAACTGGAATCAGTAACTATTGTTGGGCGAGATGCATGTGGTCACTGCTCCTTGATTGCAGTGGGTCTCATTTCCTGAAGGTCGCTGTCCACTAGGCCATTAGTTTTTCAAAGGTTAAGGCAAACTGAATTTTTTCCAAAAGTTATTCAAAGTATTGATCCCCATGACTTTTTTTTTTTGAAATACTAATGCGATTCTATTTAAGTAGACCTTCTTGTATAGTTCTTTCAGTTCTCAGATTTGTTTATATACACCCACCCCCTTTCAGATCTCCATAACTATGTAAAGCTCATGTGTCCAATCTGGGGCCCAGGACAGCTTTGAATGCAGCTCAAAACAAATTCTTAAAACATTATGAGATTTTTTGAAACCTTTTTTTTAGCTCATCGGGTATTATTAGTGTTAATGTACTTTATGTGTGGCCCAAGACAATTCTTCCAGTGTGGCCCAGAGAAGCCAAAACTTTGGACACCACTGATATAGAGTATTATTTAGCTTCAGATAAAGCCTCTGAAACATTGGGATGATTTATTTACATTGAACCGATGTTACTAAAAAAAAAAAGTAGCAAATTCCTTTAGGCTGAGTGAATGCTTAATCTAGACTTTAAGCTGTAAGGTAAGTAGGGCAAGTGGCATTTGTGTTGTAGCTACAAAACAGGTGAACGATTTGATCTATGGGTGTGCAGGAACAAGAGAAAATCTCTAACATGGAAACACTGAGCCACTCGATGCTGTGCCTTAGTGGCTTGAGTGTCCTCGTTGGCAGAGAAACCAAATGAGGACCTTTAATTCATGTGTCTCTCAGCTTCTTGTGCTCCAGTCTCAGACATTTCAGTTCCCAAACTGCTCTTTCCCAGACTGGCCCATCTTTGCTGTTCTTTTCTTTCATCTTATACAGTGCACACATCTTAGGGGACTGCTTAAATAGAACCTTTAGAAATAAAGGTGCCCAGCTCAAACTTGTGATGTTTTGGGAAATAACACAAGCCAAACAAAAATATAACTCAGAACCTCCAAAGTCAAAAAAAAAAAAAAAAAGTGTGGGAATTTGGGAAGAGTATATTTTTTTTTCCTTTTTATAAATATATTCAAGCTTCAGAGTATTCTTTTTCTTTGCCTGATATAGTTAAAAATAACAAGAAAGAAAACATTTGTGAACTTTTAAATTTCTGTGAAGGAGTTCTTTCAAGGAAGGACAGTCAAAAGTGGGCACAGAGTTAGAATAAACTTACCTCCTGGTAAGTTGACAAGGTTTTATATCCCTAGAGCAGGACAAGGTGACACGAGAACTGTATGTTCTCTAACAGTAGAGTTCGTCACAGATTTTAAAATGTCAAAAAAGAACACATATTTTATAGGCTGTGAAATTATCCAGTTTTACCAGTACAAGGCAACTGGGTGAGAGTTTACAAGGCAAGAATTGAACACTGGAAGCATCATGATTAATTCAATGGTCATTTTGTTCGTTTGTTTGTTTGTTTTTATGAAGTGCTTGCTGAGATGACGGTTAGATGAATGTGCCCCAGTGCAGTAGCAGTAGCATTATCACCTCTAATAGGGGGACGAATGTAAACCCAGTAACAGTTTACACACGTTTTTAGTGACTATCTCTAATACAGAAGTTCTGATGGAATGAGGCTACCCTGGAATTGTACAGTGGCAGCTCCCTACAAGTAGCAAATCCTCATTAATCCCTTTGGAATTCATTGTAATGACACTAATTATGTCAAACCCATTGCGTATTAATATAAATGCCTTCTGTAACTCCATGGGAATCCAGAACAAAACCCCTCAGATATCCTATATTCATGTTCCTGAACAACAAAAATCAGGTTGCAGCCTAAATATTGGGTTATTATAAATAAATATGTTACTTATTATGACATTGCTGATTGAATACAATTTATTCGTACCAATGTAGGTGCCACATGTGAACAAGAAATGATTAGCAAGTCACTGTTTTTCAGAAAGAGCTAATGGACTTATGAAAACAAAATACTTCAATGCTAATTCTAAGTCAAGTCCCTTGTTATCCTGCTCTCCTTTCTAAGGCACCAAGAATAACACTTATGGCAACAATGAATAAGCAGTGAATGTCCTTTCAGTGAAAACCTTAAGAGTGTGAAACAAGAAAGATGCCTTGCCTCTTCCCCGATCAAACTTACCGGGATGCCTAGACCTCTTACTGTATGAACGTGGCCTCCTTTCAGGGCCCCCGTAACAGCCCAACCCCAGTGGTTCCCTTACAGCTGGGAGAATTCTGTTTCTCTTTCTTGGGGAGCCCGAGCTTCCCCAGCATGACAGAGTTGCTCAGGGGAATAAAGAGAAAGGAGGCAGCTTTCACCTATGCCTGTCCAGGTGGAGCGGTACCTCCGCAAAGCAATAATCGACAGAACCTCTTTGAGGTGGCTTGATTTTTTTTTTTTAGGGCTGTTTTTCTATATCTTTTTTTTAAAATTCATTTCTATTGTTAGACTTATTGGGGTGACATCTGTTAGCACGGATTACATAGGTTTCAGGCATACAATTCTACAGTGCATTGTCAACTTGTTGTACAATCAGTTCACCACCTAATGTGACTTCTCTTTCCATCACCTTATATTTAGCTTCCCCCCTCCTCTCCCACCCCCTCCCCTTTCTCCCCTCCCTGACCCACTCGTCCCCAAATAAACATTAAGCTACTGATTGTGTCCATGGGTTGTTTGTTTGTTTGTTCATTTCTTTTTTCTTTGCTTTCAGTTTTATATTCTGCATATGAGTGAAGTCATACAGTTCCTTGTTTTTTCTGTCTGGCTTATTTCACTAAGCATGATGACCTCCAGGTCCATCCATTTTGTTGCAAATGGCAATTGATTTTTTAAGTTTGCAATTATATTATGGTCTCCATTCATATTTGCATAGCTGTTGCAATTAACAGTGACATGATCCTAGCCACCATCTGTGGAGAAAAAAAAAATCAAATGCCCAATACACTGCATTTAGCAGTATTCACTTGGTGACAGTTAACCCTGCTGAAGAGAATTCTATGAATTCCTTCATTTAACTTAAATAAACTTCGACTGAAGTGAGAGTTCTATTCCACACTAAGCATCCTGACCAATGTAGTGCTCAAATGTACAGATTTCTCCTATCTCAGCATGGAAATTGCGAAGTGTTACATAAGAGCTCTGACAGGCAAGCGTACACTGGAAGCATGAGTCACAGACGCCAGGCTGAACGCGCACCATTAGATTGATAAAATGAACTGAAATCTCTGGGTGGACACTTTTACACTGCACCCACAATATTTTTCTTGATTTGCTAGGAAGAAAGCAATTTATTTTGTCACTTTCTGAAGACTTAGAGCTAATTGGCCTTTCATAGTTACGTGATTCTGCAAATGAGCGTAAAAGTGAAAGCTGACAAAAATTCAAACAGGAAATCTGAATCTGTCTGTTTTCATAAGTATCTCATAATGGCTTGTAGAAAGGGAAGAGATTTTGATTAGAATAGCAAATTTCTTCATGCAAAGGGAAGTGTTCCAAATTACCCATCACTGAATGAAACAGAAAGCTCGTTCTTCATTCAGGCTCCTGGATGAAAGAAAACGGACCCCAGGCCCGCACCGCCCAGTGCGGTCAGTCAGCACTGCCATCGGTGGGCGTTCCTCCGAGCACGTCACCTCTCAGAGCTTACCCGCTCTTTGTTGCTCTTCCCTCTCCAATCTGCTAGAAAGGACATGCATAATACATCACATCTTAGAGCCCAATGAGACAGTGTGTCCACAAACGCACTAGCAGGAGAAAAGAAATAGAAAGAAAAATAACTGAAACCTCCGTACAACCTTAATAGAAAAGAAGCTGGGAAAGATTAAGTTCAACACATAAGAAAAATAAGGCTTCAAAGCCTGAAATGAATGCTAAGGTATTTTCACAGTGTCTGGCACAGATGACAGAAGGAACACCATGGAAGGGAAACTGAAGAGAAGCAAACCAGGGCAAACATGAAGCACCATTTTTCATGCACAAAACATACGGGGTGGATTTGCTGAGGCCAACAGACTAGGGTCATTTATAAAACTGTGTCCAGCTGAGGCCAGAAGCGAGTTTGCCTTTCAGACTTTTGGTTTGGAATAAATTTTTCTTCTCCTCTACCCTTCTCTCCCCTCCCGGCCCCTCTCCTCCCCTCCCCTCCTCTCCTTCTCTCTCTCAATGACCGACCAACCACCTCCCCTCTCCCTAGCTATCCACATGACAAAATTGACAGGAAAAGCTGCAGGTCAAGCAGACCACTAAGGGATTTATACTCCGTGGTTGTGCATTTTGTAGAACTTTGAAAACACTCGGTAAAACTTACATTTCAAAACACCTGCTCTTGGTATGCCAGTCCTTTCGCTATATTGAGGCACTACAGCTCTCTTTTTTTTTTTTTTTTTTTGCCTTCAGCTTGAGCTTTCAAAGTTATTTTCCACTCTGATGATTACAGACAGCTCGACAGACAAAGAAAAAGGAGATTTAAAATAGGCAGTCACTACTAATATGTACTTTGCTCTTTTTGACCAGGAAAAAGCAGCCCAGGTGTCATATTGCCATTTCTTAATCATCAATGTAAAAAAAATAATAATACACACACACACATATCCCACTTCTGAAAATGCAGATGTAAAAACGCGTTTGTAGTGAAGAGATCAGGAAAGAAAGCAACAGATCTTGCTCACAAACAGTACTGTGTTTCTATAGGAGAATGGGAGGTTAGAACCCAAGAGAGGAATTGTGATCATGAAATTTTGAATTTTTAATAGGAATAGCATAAAAATAAAAGTAAGAAATGTGTTTAGAGTAAGTTTGCTATTACAGAATGCATTTTCTCAGAACTGATTCTATAGCCAACACCTTCCTTTACAGACCTTTCAGCACGTGTCAGCTGTTCTGTATTTTAAGAAATCTACTTCTCCATTGGGTTCCCTCGTTATATTTTAAATTGCTGACCTATTAGTTCTGTCTTTTTCTTTCTTCACTTTACATCAGGCTTGTCATATTCAAACATCTAAAAATTCCAAAAAAACAAAGTTAGATGTATTTTGTATTATCTAATTTCAGAATATGGTAGAGGACTGTTGATCTACAAGCAAGGGGACGTGCCATTGGAATCAAATTTCATGATGAAAAGGCAATAATATAGGCTATTCTGGATTCATATTTAGTGAACTTCGTTTGATATTATTCACCTTTCTCAGAATTATTTCATGTACCTTTTAGATGAGTTATTAAAAACAATGTTTTTAAGTGTGACTTTAAAATACTATTTATTGAATGCCTACTTTATGCTAAACAGTATGATGTGTGTTTTACAAAAATAATTTTGGCTATTTATAAGTGCTTTACAGAGTGTTTGCATTATGGTCTGTTCACATAAAAAGGGAAGCTGAGGCTTGTGAATATTGCATTTGGCTGAGGCCACCCCACTAGTGAATGGTGGCTGAAAGTCAAACACAAGGTTCTGTGGATCTTGAACTGACAATCCTTCTCTTTCCTCTTCATCGTGCCATCTTCCCCTAATTAGCTTTAAAGGAACTAATAATTCTGATAAATAAGGTACAGTTAATGGATTTTTCCCCTTATAGGATAATACACGGAAGGTTTCAGTGACTGTCCGGAGATGCCCCATAAATGAGTCAGCAAAGAACCAGGAGACAGGACAGAAGTATGGAACCATGGTCTAGAAACAACCCTACAAGCTTTATTGAAGACCTACAGCATTGGTTTCAGAGCTGCAGGGGAGTATGAGATAAGCAGTCTGTCAACAAGGAATTGAAATTCTGAAAGGCAAAACTAGCCTAACGTGGACATGAAAAAATAGCAGAGGCAACGGTAATGCCTAATATTGCTGGCCTCGTCAGAGAACAAGACGATGCCAACCTTCGTACACTAATACATTTTGAAAATTTTTTCTATTGTTATATTTATCGGGGTGACATTGGTTAGTAAATATTACATAGGGTCCAGGTGTACAATTCTATAATACGTCATTGATATGTTGTGTTATGTCTTCATCACCCAGAGTCAGTTCTTTCCATCACCATATGTTTGAGACCCTGTCCCTTCTCTCCCACCCCCTCCCCCAACACCCTCAGATCACCTCTAACCACTCAACTACTGATTGTGTCCATGAGATTTTGATTCTTTGTTGCTCTCAGCTTTGTGTTCCATAGATGAGTGAAATCATCTGGTTCTTGGTTTATCTACCTGTCTTATTTTGTTTTGCATGATGATCTCAAGGTCCATCCACGTTGTCACGATGGCCCTATTAAACTAATACATCTTTAAGCACAAAAAGCTTTGCTTTAATATTTAATGTTTGATGGCATTCTAAACTCTATTACACACTGCTCTGACTTCATAACCATAGCTTATTGCATGTAATTTTTCCCTTCCTTGATGACTTTGATCATAACTCTACATTTCAACCACCCTACTGTGTGTAGGGATACAGTGCTTCCAGTAGTCATCAAGTCCTGGAAAGTCATCTTCCTGGACATCAGTGGTCCCGAGCTTTAGACTTCTAAGTTTCATCTATCTGTGCATTCTTCCTCCTTATCAGATGTTGTCCCTTGCTACTCTCATTGTGACAAGCTTGGCCAATTGTAATCTGCTGTTTCCAGGTATGACATAAAAGGCCTTTCAAGACCACATCTCTGACTTGTTTGTGCAGCTTCATCTACTCATTTTTCCCCTCCTATTAACACCATTCTCTATAATTATATCCCAGAAGTTCAGAAGTCCATTTAGCATCTACAAGTAATATGCTATTTCACACTTTTGTGGCTATGCTTTGGCTGCCTTTTCTCTTACTTGTCCACTTAAAAAAAGTGAACAACAACAACAACATATAACCTTGTCATTCTCTGATGCCAACCAAGAAATAAAAATCTCTAGAGAAACTTCCTGTTACCAGGGTAGAAATCATCACATTTGTTTCTGGGTAACCCCAGCACTGGGTGTATTTTTTTAGCTATAGTACTTTGAATAAGGTAATTTGTTTATAAATCTGTTCTTTCTACTAAGCTGTAAGCTCTTTAAAGTTTTTCTCCACTTTTGTATGCCCAGCACTTAACTTACAGTGCGGAATGTAGTGGATGCTCAATAAATCTCTACACACTTAATAAATGCTGCCTCTCCTCTGGAATCAAGCAATTGAGTGCTGAAATATTTGCCTTAGCACTGCAAGTCATACATCTCTGATGAAGAATACATGGTTATTTTTAATTAATTGTGTGCTATAGAAAACAAATACATCACAACAGGCTTTTAGTGTGGACAGTTGGGGAGGAATAGCTCATGAATATCTTCCCTGGCAATGGCCAGAGAAGGCTTTAGGGAAGAAGTAAGACTTGAATTGCCCCCAATCCCAGCTGATGTACACAAATACCTCATGGCAAATGGGTTGCTTATGGAGCTTATGCAAAATATATATACTACATAGCTCCAGAAAGATGTTATATTGCCTTATTGACCTGTTAAAAATGAATGAACTCTCTATCATAATGTTAAAGCTTCTTTGACTTTAGCTGAGTCTCTTGGATTTACTGGGAAGCAGGAGTGAGGCCTCGAAGTTCACTCAGAGATAAGCTGAAGCAGAGGTATAAATAAAATCAGCTGTGGAAGAAAAAAAATGGTGGGGTCATTTGCAAAAGCTGGGATGGGCTGCCTCTGATGCCCAGTGGGGAGAAGGGAAGAGGCTTCCCAATGTGGCTCTCATGCCCCTGGTGGCCACCTAGCTGCTATAGATGGCCAACAGGTATATGCAAAGATCTTCAAAATCACTAATTATTAGGAAACTACAAATCAGAAGCATAATGGGATATCACCTCGCACCTGTTAGAATGGCTATTATCAAAAAGACAAGAAATAGCAAGTATTGGAGAGGATGTGAACAAAAGGCAAAACTTATACAGTGTTGGTGAGGTTGTAAATTGTTGCATCCTCCATGGAAAACAACACTATGGAGGTTTCTTTAAAAATTAAGAACTACCCTATAATCCAGCAGTTCCTCTTCTGGGTACTTATCTGAAAAATATGTGAACACTAATTTAAAAAACTATATGTATCCCTATATTAATTGCAGCATTACTTATAAGAGCCAAGAAATGGTTGCAACCTACAGGTTCATCAATGGATGGATGGCTAAGAAGATGTGGCATATATTATAAATATGATGAAATACTACTCGGCCATAAAAAAGATAAAATATTGACATTTGTGACAACATGGATAAATCTTGAGGGTATTATGTGGAAAAGAACAAAACCCATATGATTTCACTCATTTATGGAATACAAAACAATAAATAACAAACAAGCTAACAAAACAAAACAAAATAACAGAGAACAGAGTGGTGGCTACTAGAAGGGCAGGCGGGAGCGGGGGGACAAAGTGCATAAAGGTGGTGAAATGTGTGGTAACAGCCATAAACCAGACTTTGGATGGTAAGCACTCAATAGAATATACAGACATCAAACTATAATGCTATACACTGAAAATTTATACAATGTTATTAACCAATGTCACCTCAACAAACACATTTTTTTAAGTGGCCTACAGATAACATTGAAAGTGGTTCTCTGATCTTGGCCTTGATATCCTGACAATCGTTCAACTTCTAGTCCATTTAAATCTCTTAGTAAACTGCATTCCTTTTATAGGAATTAAAACCTTCCACTTACTTTTCTCAGTAAATCTTCCTTAGGACCCATATTTTGTAACATTATAAAACAAAACATTGCCCATTATCAACTGGCTTGAGAAATGTAGGAGGAAGAAATAGAAAGATTTTGTTTCTTTTTATCTAACTTGACTTCAGCTTTCTTCCTTGATGCAATTTCTTGTTCTAATATGCAGCCTTTGAAGAAGCCCTTCACGACACAAAAAACACACACAAAAAAAGTTACCAACTGAAAAGCAGTTCATCAAAGAAGACCGTCAAAAAGTCCACCATAGCAGGTTATAAATGAATTCCCATCAGTCAAGGCACAAACATAGAAATCACTTATGTAAAACACAAACCCAAAGCAGGAGACCTTGGAATTGCATGTTACAGTGCCCGGAGCGATTTGTTTTATGTGTGTATGCCAATGTGTCACACAAAATGAAGCCACAAACCATACTTCCAAGTCATTCATTTCTTAAAGCCATGCTATTTAGGATCCTAAAGCCTCCTTTTAATCGTTTTAGAAGATCAATTTCCCAGTATTAAATGGCAGGAACTGATCTAACATTTTGTTTACTTTAACCCATTTTAGTGATACATTAGCACTGTGTTAGCAACTTGCAGTGGCTTTCATTCGGAACAAATGGCAAAATGTTCTTATTTTAAGCCTCTCACTTTCAAATTCCTCTTCTACATTTCCTTCACTGTGCTTTTCCAAGGGAATGACTCTCTATGCCTTCTTGATCAAGACAGACAACCTAATGGCTGAGTGGGCTTTAATTTCTGTGCCTCTGACACTGAAACTTGATTTGCATTGTCATATGGAATTATTTGGTATTCAGTATAAAACACTATTTCTTTCTCTCTTTTTTTCTCCCTTTTTCTAGACAACCAACTGCTGGGAAATTATTGTCAAAGTCTTAAAATGATTTCCCAATGATTGCTTCTTAGCACAATACAATTTCAGCTCTCTTCTGGGGACTAGTGAATCCCCCCGCCTTGGCAGCACACACACTGCAGACGCACTTCAAACGCGCAGGTCTCTCTACTCTTCTCTGTGATGGCACTTAAGGTTATCGCAGTGAGTGAACAGGAAATAAAGAGGAAGATGTAAAAAGACAAGAGTAAAAGAAGAAGGCTGTTAATTTAAAAAGAAAAAGGAAGATGATTCTTCATAGGCCTTAAGGGCTGTTTGCTGATAAGGATTAACCACAAACATTAAGTTCAGCCTCTTCTGAGTGCCCACTCCGCACAAAAGCGTGTGTCTGGCATTGGAAGAGAGAAGGGAGGCAGCAAATGGCACCTTTGCCTTTAAGAGGCTCTTGGTGCAGTGAGAGGGATGAATGTGGTTATTCAAGGCTGGCAGGTAAAGGTTGCACATATGAAAGGGACCAAAATGAGTCCTATGGAACCCAGGCTACGTAGTGACTCTCTGACTGGGGGAACGAAGATGGAGAGGGCACGTCGGTGCTGGTCCCATATACGTAAGTGGGAGGCTTGAGGCAGGGAAAGAGAGGGGAGAACAGATCATAAATGGAGAAAAGGAAATAAGTTGGAGGTGAAAAGAGAAATGGAAATAAAAAAAAGGGGGGGGCGGGTAACAAAATGGTAAGAAACAAGGCCAGATTTAATTTTCCAAGAATTAACCTGGGAAATACAACTCAGGAGGCTGTGCATTTAAGGACTTTCTTTTAAATGCCAAAGGCATAAACTAATTTATTTAATTAGAAAAATATGCTTGTATTGTACGCTGAGTAATTTCCCAGAGGAAAACTTGTTTCTTTTACAGATAAAGTTTTTGTTCAAATCCTCTCTCCCCTGATTCTCCTTGCTCTACCGCGAAGCCCGTGCCTCTTCAGCAGGGGCACACTCCAGTGCAATTGTTGTCAACCAGGATGTGAATAGGACCCTTCCAAGATCTCACATTTGTTTTTGCAGTACTGAAATAGAAACACATTAACCTAGATATACCTGAGCCCTCCAGTGGTGACTTTATAATAAGAAAGAAAGAATAAACTTCAAAAGGCATTTCTTCAGTAACTCACCAAATCTCTCCCAACAGCAAATTATTCAATAGAACAATACAATAACATCTTAATAGCTTACAAGGTAGTGAAATTTTCAGAATCAAGCAGAACCCTAGTCAATTCACCATTTTCTTTCAATAAGTTTGTGGAGCCTAAGAATATTCTCTCTAGCTGTAAAGCAGGATGTTTAGTCTTGTACTGGTATTAAGAGAAACATAGATTCTGGTGGCTTGTGAATTGAAACAAGACAAGCTCCTTTTTATGTGCCATAATCAGGTCTGCAAATAGAAATTTGAATACTTTATCACAATTTTGCTCTTGAGTATGTGAATTCAAATATATTAAAATCCTCTAAATATGTTTCTTGCATTTTTTATGGAAAGATTAGGAGAATATGCTCAATTCTAATCTATTCCCACCTAGTTTTATAGTACCAGCTCCTCGTACATTTACATTTATGGAACAGTCTCAGATAATAAATTCTAAATTGAGGAAGATAAATTCAAAATAAAGACACATATAAGAATGAAACAAAAGCAAGTGAAAGATGTAATGAATGAAAAATGAAAAAAAAAGTAGGAATAGTGCTGAAGTAATACAAATACTAATACTTTATAGTTCAGAAACATGTTTTTAAAATATTTGTGGTGGTACTAAGCAAAATTAATAAAAAATTTCAATACCAGCTTAACTCATTTTTCCTACATTTAATTCTAAAAACGGAAATGGATAATCTTGGGATACAGCGTAATATGATCTAAAATCTGCTTTTGGACCACAGGAACTTTATTACCTAGAGACACTGTGTCCACAGTCAAACCTATAACATTATTAAATACTGTGACCAACAATTCATTTCAGGTAGGTTTTCTTACATCCAAGTGACCAGAATTTGAACCTGTTTTGGTGGCTACAGGCAATGTATCTCATTATAAACAAAGGATGGAGTTTAAATCTCAAGGAAAGCTTTCTTAATATCTATTTTTTTCACTGAATATTAAACACACTTCAGCGTACTTTAATGAACACCTATGAGTTATGGTTTCAGAAACATGTGTATGTAATTGTTCTGTTTCAGATGTTTTTTGAAGGCGTACACCATAATTTTTTACACATTCTTTATACATATGTGTCAGTAACCCAAAAACTCAATGAATGTATTTCTAAAGGCTAACAAAGGTGTGATGAAAGCTTTATTTTTATTTGCCTTTACTATTATTTATTGCTTCATGAAAACTATAAAACCATTCTTATAACTAACAACTAGATCTGTTAAAATGATATTACCCTAGGAACTATACAAACACAACTTGCAAGTTATTTTTATATCAACTCAACTCTAGTTTGAAATGCTTTCCCTATTACTAAAAGGGATGCTATGCTCACAGGAAAATAACTGATATCCCACAAATGCAGTGCCGTGTGTTTTTTTCCTGGAAAACTCAGAATAAGACCTGTCAGGTATATCCACTAGCGTAACAAACATGTCACCCAGATTTGCATTGGGAATTAAAACATTCTGTAGCCTGACAAAAGAATGCGTGTTTTTAGCAACCGTGACGAGAAGAAGGCATTGAAATATCTAAACATTGTGAGTTAAAAGTCCCTCATCAGACAGTTTGAAAAAGCACTATAATCCCATGATAGAGCTTCCCTGAGTGGCAAGCAGGCTACAGAAAATCGCGGCAGCATCCCCACCCCATCAGCCAGGCAAGTCTAATTCTGTCTCCTGCACATCTGACATGGTCTCTTATTCTTGCATTTACACATCACTTACACTGGAATAATGACCGTAGGAACATGCATGTGTAGGGGGTGAGAAATGTCACTGATATTAAAAATCCAGACTACACTTTCTCTAATGTCAAATGTGAAACAATAATATTTATAAACTAAAACTTTCATCATTGTGCAATAAGTAAACAATAATGTTAATAAGCTTATAGGACAATACCATAAAATGTATCTCCATTACTTTAATAAAAAGAATCATATTGCTAATTTATGTCAGGAACAGGGCTAAGAATTTCTCTATTTATATAATGCATTCTTCATAATCTTTTTAAATCATTTTATTATAACAATCCATTTCTTAGTTTCAAAAGAATGCCCAGCAAATAATTCCAACAACATTTTATATATTACAGAATGGATCTGCACATATTTTAATCATATATATGTGATAACTAAAATAAATTCTCTTTTCCATAAAATAGAAGAAATACTGTAATTAACACAGTTTTGTTTGAAATGCCACAGGCGTTGCTTATTTTTCAGGTCATTAATTGGAAACAGACATCAACTTATTAGCAATTTCATAAAGACAGGTTTTTAGAAATATTTCCTGTCACCTAACTATGTGTGTAATTCAGTCATGTCATTAGCTCCACAAGCAAGGCTTTCTGTACAAAAGATATGACAGAAACCAAATAAAATGCTCATCACAAATGGAGAGAATTTAACTTGTACAAATAAAAAACAGTTTTCCCAGAAAATGTTCTAATAATTTTACATTTTAAGACACAATGTCTATTAAAATTATTTATTAAAAGGATTCCTTTTATTGAGTAAGTGTTAACTGACATGTAAGATTCAACTCTGATTCACAAATACAGTTTCCACCTAAATATCTCTACTCCAAACATGATGAAGAGCAATGAACTACATTCATCATGAAGAGATATTAGTACTCACATTCTTTAGTTTCTATAAGACAAAAAGAAACACAAACCATGAAGTGACATAGTCTATCACTCTGAAATTGCAATTCAGTGCTGTTTGTTTTTTTTTTACCATCTTATGATACAAAACTATTTTCGTTTATTCCTTATTAATGCTTATTGATACACTTAATAGAGTTTACTGATATACAAAAGACAAGCACATGCTTAAAAACCAGAAGCTGGGCATATTAATATTCTACCCCAATAAGCAAAATCAGAATGCATTCTCCTGGCCAGAAACTTACTTTCATGTATTTAATCGTCACCTGCAACCCTGGGGGTAGAACTTTATTATCCCATTTGCTGATGCATAAAATGAGACCAGAGAATTTAAGTAACATTTTCAAGTCACATGGCTAATGGTGGTAGAGACAGGATTTTAACACAAATCTGACTGATGCCAAATAATACTGCTAAGTGCTTGTTAATAATGCTACAATTAATTCTATCCATTAGCTTTCTCCACAATATAAATAATGCAAAAGGTGACTTTACAAATTAACATGTCTTACTCTATGAAAATGTTTTCTCACCAACACCAGAGGCCTGAGAGCGCGCACCACGGCACACAGCTCAGTACTGCCCCTTCTGCGGGCTGGACAGAGGGTCAAACACACCCAGGCCCCATGCTGCTAGAGGAAGCTCCCTGTTGTAATTAGCCTGCCCCAGAGGCCAAGTCACCATAAGCCTGACCCCAAATGCCATCAATACATTTTGATTCTTTTCTATAATGGGATTTAGAAATTCATCAAACAGCTTCTTTCTTTCTTTTTCTGATTTCCAGTTCTCTTCTAGACAGAACAAACATAGCATACAGGAAATGGTGAAGCCAGTTCCTAGACTAAGGTCTGGAAAGATGGGAATCAGTTCAGTCAATGTTATTCAAAACTCATTTACTGGTGGGAGTTACCAAGCTGATGAGTCTGTGAAGGAGGAGGAGTTCTCAGGATCTTTATGGAAAAAGATAGATGACTGGAAAGATGAATAGTGAATAGTCATTACAGAGAAGAGAATGAACTGTGGTATTAAGAGCTGCTAAACCTAGTCTTAAGATACCATTCTTTCTTTTTCTCGTAGCGAGACATCCTGCGTAAAGGTGGGAAAGATGTTTCTGTGACTGAAGAAGGAGCTAAAATGAAATTTTTAGTGACATGCTACTCTCTTACTTTTTACTTTTTAATAATTTTTAAAATGACTACAGTGCTAGTGTTTAAAATACATATTCAGTATTCAATAATACAAATAGAAAATCGATGATAAAAGGCATACTTTGGCCTTTTAAAATTTTACCTAAATCCTCTCACTTAAAAATAGTAGAGTGTTGTGCCAGTTTAATACAACCTCAGTCTGAATTGTGTTTACTTTCTAGCTCTGTGAACTTGGTCCAGTAATTCACCTTCTGGAAGCTTTCATTTTTTTTTTTCATCTCATATATAGAAATCATACCTATAATAGGTTTTGTGTAAGGATTAAATGAGGTAATATATATGTAAAGCCCTTAGCACAGGGCCTGGCATTTTATAAGCTCTTAATAATTGGTGGACATGACTAAGTGTTCTGGTTTGTTGATTGTTGTGCTTGCTCTCTGACAAACATAATATGTCTAAAATGCCTGCAAGGACCTGACTGTACAATATTTTAAAACAACTTAGCTTGCTTTCTAGTTCCCTTTTCTCAAGCAAACTTCCTTGTCATTTACATGGCAATCTTATTTTTTCTCTTCTATTAAATTTTTTTTTTTATTGTTAGACTTATTGGGTAATCTTATTTTTAATGAATGCAACAGGAAGCTGCTATATAAAAGCTCTTAGAACTGATGCGTGGATCCAAAAAGTACATTTTCCCAATGTTGGTACATAATCGCTCTTGCTTAAAATTGATCTCTTCAGTTTCAAACTTCGAGAAGCATCAAAGTTATCATGTTAAGCTACAGTTGTGTACTGATCATACATGCCATTCTGGAAAAATCCCTACTATGAGAGAAAAAGCACTAGGATTTTCATAAAACAGTCACAACAAATTTCTTTCTGCCTTATTTCCCAGTGAAAATAAGAGATCAATAGTGTTATAAATTAAAAAAAAAAAAAGAAGGAAGATTCATAGATAGATGAGTTCTGAAGAACAAAAGATGGCTAACAATGAAAGATAATTCAAATAGGAGGTTTTAATGTTCTTTTTAGCTGTCGTAGTAGTTTTTCTTTTTTCACATTCTAGTTCTCCCAAATATGAAAAGCTCATATAAAAAAGAAACAATAAAATGCTTGTTAATCTAATAACAGAATGCCAAGAACTGAAAACCTACCCTACCACAAAGTGTAATTGAAATTGCCTAGACCACGGACAGTTTATGATCAGAAATCTTGGAAAAAAAAAAAAGCCATCAATAGAAATGATGTTTCTATTGTGAGCTCATGGTCACAGCAAGGCTACAAGAACAGGGACATAAAGCCCTATTAATTGTACTTCCCAGGGGTCACCAAACATCTCTGGTTGCCTGCAAAAGTCCCGATGTATGCCTTTTATCTGGTATAATTATTAATAGAGTACCTTTAACTCCAAAAGTGTCCCAGTTTGAACAATAAATTATATAGTTGCCCTAGGCTTACCCCTACTCCCTTTCATTTTTTTTCTCTCTCTCCTAAAAAAAAAAGAAAAGAAAAGAAAAGAAAAAGAAGAAAGAAAAGCTAAGGGCAAGCTATTTTAACTCTTCAGGTTATCTGAGAAAAAAGAAAAAAAGTTTTCTGTCTTTTGAGTTCAGCTATTCATTTGACTACCTTTCATTTTCTTAAAGGAGGAAGATTTCCAGTCTAAAGTGACTTTGACACGGTCCCGTTCACCCAAGAAATATTTTAGGCCGAATCACCCCTATCTTTCCCCAACACTCTCCCTGCCTTGTGAATGTCTGCCTAACTCTATGACACAATGTTGAGTCTGCTTATTGAATTCTATTTGAAATTTTCAAGGAATCATAGCTCACATGAGGACTCCTTAATATAATTGCTGTTTCTTTAAAAAAAATCAGATGTTCAACTTAGGTTATATAGCCAAGAATAGCAATTCATATCAGCTGCAAGAAAGGCTCAGCACCTTACAGCAAGAGCCCCTTAATCAAAAAGCAATCTTTTGGGATGAGTTAGTAGTACTTTGCCTCCGGTGCTAACCAAATCCCCTACTTTTATTGTATATTTCCACAGGAGTCTAATGATGAAATACATTAGATCTTCTTGCAGGTGAAGAGGAAACACACTTAAAGAATTGCCTTGTGTGTGGGGGGGGGGGTCACATGGTGCTTCTAAAAATAAGGGGAAGAGGTCAGCAGCAATAACAGCATCCAAACCAACAACATATTCTGCAAGTAAAAGCCTTGACGAGGAAGGGGGAGAATCCCTTCTTTCATAGGAAAATGTATAGGAAATTCACTGTGTGTAAAACTGCAAAGAGAAACATAAAGCAGTTTGTTTCTGTCCCAGGTGAGGCTGGGGGGTGCAAATCTTTATTTAAAAACAAAAAGCTTACCTTTTAGTCATGAAGATATCCTTGACCTTTATCCAGAAAAGCTTCACAGCTGCAAGGAAAAGAAAATTTCCTTTGAAGAAAAATATCCTGGTACTAGAGAATAAAAACTTACATTTGCCCATTGAGTTTTATCCGCTCGAGATCCATAAAGACACATTTGTAATATAGTGGGTGCGGCTACAGGAGGATATAGGTAGGTCACTTGTACACCGAGGGCATGGATTGCATTTAATTGACTTACTTGATTTATTTGGATTTTATTTATTTTTACATATGCATGTAAATTGATATATAATGCACACACACATAGAGACACAAATAAGATGTGTTTGCTCTCCTCTGATCTACGTATATCCTTCCATATACCTACATACACAGGTATATGTGTATGTAGGTATATACACACACTCACACGCATCGAGGTTTTGTAGCACATGTGTAGGTGCATACTTCTCTTCCCCAAATCAAAGTGTCATGACCCCCTCTCCCAAGTATGGAGAAGCCCCAAGAACAAGACAGAAAGGAGTATTTCAGGTTTGCCGTGCCTTCAACACAGCTGCACTTCCCTTTGTGTTGTGCTGGTACCTCAAGTCAAACAGGTGAAAACAGAGCATGAATCAAGGTGAAAGGCTCTAAACATGCCACATGTGCTTTGTCTGTTGGTTTCTATTTTTGTTTCTGTTTTTATTTGGTTTTGTTTTTAACCTTCACTGATTGGGGGAAGTAGTTAAATGTTTTGGTATAAAATATCTCCTGCTGGCTGCTAGGCTGCATGGGAAAGGGAATTTAGACAAAGGTTTTGTGTAATAACCACAAATGACTTTATAGCCCCTTCTGTTTGAATGTCAGTAGAACTTGAAAGCAAGATTTGCAGAACCTAATTAGCAATGACTCCCCCAAGTATAATCAGGAATTGACTATAATGAGCCATTTGCAAACTAATACCTGTCACTATGATTTCTTATCTTAGTGGGGGAAAAAGGTGGCATAGTGACCTAAATTATGAATGGCTCAGAATTATGAATGGCAGAAATCCCCAAATATAAAAGGCATTTACTCTATTTCCAAAATTTATCAACATTGAATTAACTGGACCGATTCTTGATGACCTGGCTGAGAGATGAAGTATGTATCACATAGCATTGTTTGTGATATCGTAAGCAATTTCAAAGCTTTGGAGAAATGAGAGGAAGGTGAAAAAAATAAATATAACTATGCATTTTAAAAATAATGGTTGTATAAATAAAAACTGTATTGGAAATAAAGAAAATAATTTGAAGTACAGCAAAAAAATATAGCTTGTCATGCTGAACACTGCACAAGAAGATGAAAACTGTGTTTGCATTTGTTTCTTGAAGAGTAAAATAATCACTTAGGAGAACACATTGAAAAAGAAGCTGATAAGAAACAATAATTGTTTTATACAATATTAATTCAGTTGCAATGATTCTTGCCCATACACCCAGGCTAACGAGCTTAATCCAACAAGGCACTGCTAAAAATGGACGATGGGGTTGAAATGACCAAACTCTGACTTCCAAATTTAGATACGGATTTCTCTATAGGGCTTTATGTTTTTCTTCTGGATTATACACAAGATTTCTCTGTCTATCAGAAATTATATTTCCAAGGGAGATTGTATCTATATATTATCAGTGTCTAAATAATAGGTAAAAAATTCAGTCAGTGATGGATTTTTTTTTTAATGCAGTCACTTTGCCCATATGAAATTTACCACATTACAATTGCTGGGCATGCTGAGCATTAGGAAACCCTGAGTAAACCACCTTGATGGTTATTAAGATACAAAGCTAGAGAAAAATATTCCCCAACAGGAGGTACTAATAAGTTAGCCAACAGCAGAAGAAAAGCATCGAAATGAGAAATAATAAAAAGACAGCAACTGTGTCCAGGCTGGATGCTTCTATTTAGTAGCTGAGACATTGCTGAACTACAATGATCTGTTTCTTGAAAGTCCAAGGGTTTAAGCTGGTAACAGATACAATTTCAAATTTTATTCAATGTAATTTGATGAATACCTATTGTGCATCAAAAATGTGCCCAGTTAAACTCAGCGGAATCTAAAAGAGATTAAATCTGAAAAAAGAAAGAAGTTAGCCAAGCCAGGGGTTCTAGATATCTGAAAGTAGAAACTATCAGAAACTAAAGTATAAATGTAAATATTTTATTTAAAAAAATCTTTTGACACCAAATTAAAAAGTTATTGGTAAATATTCAAATTTTCTAAATGTCAGATTATTTTAAAGTTTCACCAGAGACCAGACCCTCCCTAGAAAAAAAAATAAACCTCCTGAGGGGACAATCCTCTTAGCAAGCCATTCTAGCTCTTTCTTATCACCCTGCAGGGGACATAGCTGGCCAGGTTCTGTCTTTTGGTTTGTACTGTTAAATGCAGTCTCTCTAAGCAGTTAGTTTTCCGCAGTGACCCATGGGGGGCGGGGATGGGAGAAGACCCAAAGCCAGGGCTTCCTCCAGACCTTCCACCAACTACCTTTGGACGAAAAGTCTTTAAAAACTGAGTCAGGGTACCTGGAATGTTGGTGTCTGAGAGGTAAGTTAGGTAGGAATGGTCCTTTACTGTCCCTGCCGACTTTGTAGTCTTCCATCCTGCACATTTCCTCCTGTTTCTTCTTCTACCTCCTCTATTCTAAACTGCTCTCTGGAGGACTTCCACGTGTCTGTGCAGATCTGGAGCTCACAAAGCCACTAGGGTTTTATTTGCGTGAGAGACTACCACAATTGCAAGAATGAATTTACCCTTGGAAAGGGAGCCACACACAAGTTATGGCCAAAGACAACGAACGCTTCAGAATCAGAAGTGAGGCTGTTATTTATGGGTTTTTCCTCCTGACTATAGCAGGAGGACATTCCACTGGCCAGATGCCACTAGATTCCACAGAGAATCACTGGAAGACTTTGAGAGCAATTTCCTCAGGGAAAGTACCAGCAGACAGCTTCTCTGACAGTGACATAGCCGACAGACGGCAGTGTGAGCAGGGGTGACGAGCCATCTTTCAGAGTCAACGCTGCAGCAGCAGGCTCAAGCACAGAATAATGCATTAGGAGCAGCCATGCAGCTCAACTCAGCAGCCTGTGTGCGCCACTACAGCGTGCTTCCAGAAATGGTGGCTTCAGATAGTCCTGGAGGGAATGGCGTTAGCACAGGGGTCCTGACCATAGTGACAACTCTCTCTGCAGACTTGGGCAGTGACAGCTCAGAGGCTTTGCTCCTTCGAGCAGGAGTGAGAGCGAACACAGCAGCACAGAGCGCTGAGGGTGGAGTCAGAGAGGAGAGAAACAGGAGTATGACGCACGCCCTGGGGAGCTCCACAGTGATGAGGGGCGGGAGACAAGCAGTTAGAAGTCCCCCATTAACAGTGCCTTGCCCACTCTCCTTTGTCTGAGTTAGATTTGTCCCCTATATGGTTTGACAATGGCCAGCGCACACTTCATCACCACATGTCCTGTTTCAAATGGTACATCCGGTCAGCCTACTGCCCAATGAGACTAGGCTGACCACACACACCATTTGCAATGAGACAGAACCACTGTTTTCTGTCCCATTTAAAACAGGACATCTGGTCAGCCCACTTATAATATTTCACCTTGAGCGTTTCATATACGTGTTTGTCTGCCCTTCTGGGTTCTGATTTGCTTTCTCAGTTGAGGGGTGGTACGTAGAGGTGAACACATCTTCCATGCTTAGCCCAGCTGCTACTGTATAATAATCAGACAAATGTTTGTTGAGTGAATTGGTGACTTATTAAGCAAAACCTAAACTTGCCTCTGAAACTCTCTCTCCTTACACAGGAATATAGTTCATCTGCTTTCATGTCTTTTCTAGCCAGGATCTCTTGGGCTTCTCAGTGGAGAAACTGGGAGTCCAGGAGAAGAGAACAGAGAAGACTGGGTCAGGGGAGGCTACATTGCATCTCCCTGTACCTGGTTTGACACTTTTTTTGAGGGTTGGGGTGAGGTTAAGATTTGTATCTTATTTGTTCAAGTTTTTCAGTGGAGTCAAGAGAGCCTGCAGGGTGTTGGTATGGAGAGTTTCAATCGAGATAAAAGAAGGTGTACGGAGAGGCCCGCTGTGATCAGCTGGGCCTCCCTGACAGCCCACAGCCTGTGGGTCAATGGTTTCTGTGGCTTATGAGAGAAACCGATGCCTTAATATTTGGAGAATTTCCTCTAGGTAAACATTTATTCTAGATTTGGAAAGCAATTAAGCATCACCACATTCTCAGGGATGTGCTTTCTCCTTTTTAAAATAAACAATCTCACACGTGGAGGCAGGCAGCCCCACCCGGATGGGACTGCAATCGGACTGACTGCGGTTTCCCTCACAGACCACTAACCAAATATTTGATCCATGTCATTTTTTAACTGCACCATGTTAAATTATTTGCCTGAATCACATCAAACATGGAGTTTGTATCTCTTTTCATTAAGAATGACAATAATGGTACATCTGCCCTTAATAATAAATTATTACAACCAATGCAAACGATAGGTCTGCCTAACACTGTGTAAGACATCTAGCTCTGTGGAGTGTTTTGATGTTTAGGAACTTTAAACAATATGCCATGTCATTTAAGCTCTTCAGAGAGAGACGGATCAGGCCACAATGAGATAATCTTGGCCCAGGATTTCACATTTGGCAGACAAGGGTAGCAGAGAGCCCATGGGGTACAAAGGCAGGGTTCTCAACAAAAGGCTCTGCAAATAATAGCCACGTATCAAGGATTGTGACGTACACAGGGTAGTGGCTTTATCTGCACTCACGTGGGGAGTGAATGGCAGCCCTAGAGCCATATTGTCAAATGCAAAGACACAGTGTAACTGAAAGACCGTCTGACTTCCAGGGACGGGTGTCTGAGCCCCGCCTTAGCCTCCTGCCGGTCGGATCCCGGCAGGCTCCCTCGCGTCCTTACGCTCAGTCACCACACCTGCAGAGTGGGATTGAGGTTACTACTGCACTCGTGGTAAGGAAATTTTAGTAAAATAGAGTATATGAAAAAATATTTGGAAATATGAAGCCCTCCACAAATATTACAGTTAATGCATTTATGTCACTACCTCATTCTAGATAGATTTGTATATAGGTTTTAAGGCAGCTAAAATCAGTAAATATAACATGCTTGTCATTCAGAAGACAGAATATCTGGACAGTTAACTGCATAATTTTCATGTTTCACGTTTCGTGTTTCAACCAGATGTTCTGGCACTTCGGATGCAGAATAATGTTTTTCTTCCCAGTGCATTTCATTCCTGTTAGGACTGCCAGAATTCTGGGTGACGATAATAAGTCACAGGAACTCTTATCTTATTTCAGTTCAATTAACGTTTCTATGGAGAAATCAAGGTTCAATTATAAATTTCTCTTCCGGGGAATTCTATGTGTGGGTGAAGCAGCGGCAGTGATGGCATGGGGTAGTAACCGGGTGCTGCTTCTGAGTAGCTGTCTGGAAATAATGAAGGCATGCATCAAGCCTGACTGGAAAAAAGAAAACAATGAATCAACTACAGATGGAAAGAGGCACTTGTTAAAAATATAAAAATCTCAGGATGAAAAAGATTTGAGTCTATGTTCATCAATAAATATGTATAAAGTATAACTTCCCTTCATGCTGAAAGATTGAATTGCTAGGATCTCCGTTTCTGCAGCTAAAAGCTCCACATGCACACGTAAAAGCTATGCTTTGGTGGGTGGCTTTGAGTTGCTGTTTACATTCTGTTGTCACGTGGGTGGGGCCCCACCCCTGTCCTACTAAGGTGCACTCCGCATTCTCTCACAGGGAAAACCCAGGAGGCAGGTCCTGTGGGTGGCTGTTTTCCAGCCTTCTGTAGCTGTTGCACTCCAACTCCACAATGTTCTGCTTTGGGGAATTCTCAGGATTTTATACATACCTTCCATGCTTGCATTTCCCCCATTTTAAGTACTTCATTGCTCTTTCACAGCATAGGAGCTCAATATGTATTTGTTAAACCAATTAGTGAATAAATGAGTGACAGAATTCTGCTGACATCAGGTAAGACTCAGCAGTTGAACTGCAGTTAATGTGATTTTCAAATGGGTACAACTCAATCCGTGGTTATCCTCTCTTATAGTTCATTGGTAATATATAACAAGCTTTACTACCTAAAAACCAGTCAAGACATAAATAAATGTTAGGTTTTTTGAAATATCCCTTTATCATGCTGTCCTTTGATAATCTAACAGTGTCTTTTACAGTTTGTCAATGAGGTTACAATTCATGGAACCCTGCCCCCACCTCGGCCCCAGAAAAGAAGGAGCCCTTACTTAAAAGCTACTATAGAAAAGGAATCTTGGGATGGGCAAACTACTGGCCATGGGCCAAGCTTGGCCCATGCAGCTGCCTGTGTGTGGCCCTTAACCAAAGAACGGTTTTTACATTTTTCAATACTGACATGTGACAGTTACATGAAATTAAGTATCAACATCCATAAATGAAGGTTTATTGGTGCAAAGCCATACCCATTCATTTATGTATTATCTCTGGCTGCTTCCAATATTTAATGTCTGAATCTTTATAGAAAGACTTTGCCAACACCTGCTCTAGAACATGACATGACTATAGTTCAACGGCTTACATATTGGCATTTTGAACCAACACAAATGTTTGTTGAATAATTATGTGTGCAAACAAAGTCGAAGTGAGTTTATTTCAGGAGTCCTATTATTTGAATCACCTCTATGAACAAAGAAAGGATATAATAACATATTCATTTCTTTTTACTTTGAGGGGCAAATAATATGGGGTCTAGTTTTAACTCATGTGGTGCTTCTGTGCAAACTAGTCACAGGTATCCTCTGTGGACAATGAATTAGAAAAAGCAACCTACGCCTGCAGGCAAATTCAAGGAGGTCCAAGGTGCAGGGCTGGGTGAACCAGTATGGCTGGATGTCATTCTCTATTCAGACTCACTTTGGTATTTGGGACAGTGTACAAAGAGCACAGCCATAAGTAGTGGCCCTGGGTATCATACCAAACCAGAGCAGAACATCTTAGCCTTTCCGATGTGGCTAACTTTACCACTATTCTGTCAACTTGTCTGCTACATACTTTCTTAAAAGAATTTTGATGGAGATATTATAGAAACAGCCTCAATATGGAAGAAACTTTCAGATTCTAGGATCAGGGCCCATTTGTGGATAAAATTCAGAAGAAAAATTTCTCGACTTCCATCATTTTGCCAAGGGCCAACCGACACCGAACGTCCAGATACACTGATTCCATCCTTACGAACACATTTGTCTTTTACCATGTTTTTTTGAGAACTATGACCTTTTAGCAATCAACACAAGGGCAAGGTGTTGTGACTCTATGATATGATCTTTCAGCTCAGCCAGATGGCTTGCCAGGCAAATAACCGCAATCCAGGCCTTTGCAGCAAAGCCTGGTGAGAGTTGTCATTTCAGTCTATCACAGAGGAGCACAGCTCACTTTCTGCTAGTGAATGAAAACAAGAGAGTTGGCAGGTCAAAAAATTATCACAGCGGAGATTACAGATCTGGCCACTTGCTTTCCACCCAATCGATAATAAACCAGTTCTCATTTTCCGAAGTGGGATTGGTTTTCTTTGTGAGCCGCAAAACAAAAACATGGTGCTTGGCAGGATGTCTGAGACAGCACCTCACAGCCTGCTCTCCTGGCAGCCTGGCAGCATGCTCTCCCCAGGTCTAGTCAAGTTTTTACAAACTCGTTTATTTCCATAAACAAACAGCCTATTGCAGCTAATGAAAAGAATGCCTGATCCAGGCAAAATAAAAGCACTTTAGGTCTCCCTTGCGACTTCTGGTTGCTGGGCTGCTGTTCATACCTCCTCTTCTGCCTCTTAGAGTCAGAACCTCTGTTGGTTACAACTTGCAAAACACAAGGGGGGAGAAAAAGCAGCTGTAATACACAAGTGGTCAATGAGGCAGCCTTTAAGGAAAAACACTGCTGATAAGATAAACAGCTTGTGATGTCCTTAATTATAATATTTCATACTCATTTAGCCATCTCCACATCACAGAGCTAACAAAGTGGATTTCAAACAGGAAATAAGACTCCTTCCCTCCAGCCCAGAGGCCTAATTATAAAATAGCAACCTACTTTTTCTGTAGTGAATACGGGGCTCTTTTTTTTTTCCTCCTCCAACAGAATTTATTGAGCTCATTACCAGGCTGCTTATGAAGTGATTTGAAATGAGGCAACATTAAAGCATTCCACAAATCCCTTGTACTTAGTCATCCTGACACTTTATTTGAACTTGGAGCATTGATATGGAATAACTGCAGCAGACCCACACTCCTGACTCTATTATCTGACAGGAGGTCTGGAATCCAAAAAATGATATATCATCAAACTTCCTTAATCATCACAATAATTTGTCGGAAAGAACCAGGTATAATTTGGGCAACACTAGAGGGGCTTGGCTGCTAGAAACAAGACGAGTGCAGCATGTGTTAGCCTTAGAGGAACAGAGCCACATTAATCAGGCAGCGAAAGAACCGAAGGCAGCGTACGTATGTGTGTACTTTAAGAAAAATTGACAGATAGGCTTCAAAGCAGCAAAAGCACTGAACTCCTTGCATGCCATTAGTCCTACTCTAACTTCTGTTCTCTTGCAACCCAAGAGGCAGTTGTGGACTGACCCTCGCTGGGGTATCGCTGAGGCTAATACAGCATAGTTAAAGATGTATCTGCAAAAGTTTCAAAGAGGGGAAAAAAATCTCTGAAGGACACAAAAATCTATGAAGTTGACTATCTGTTATGTGAAAATGTGGCTCGTTTTTGCCTTTTATTGCCTCTTTCCCTAACTTATTGAACCAGCAATAAATCAGAATCTAAAGAAATGTCTCCTGTGAAAAGGAAATGATGTTTTATATCTTGCTGAGCCCTACATGTATTTCGAAGTCCAGTCTGCCTTAGACAAATGTCAGTTTTTAAGGAGAAGATTCATGGAGGAGAAGGCATGCGTGTGCATGTGTGCATATGTGTGTGTCTGTGAGGGTACAGGGAGAAAAATCCAGCCTGTAGGAATAATAAATCCCAAACGCAGTTCTCCACTTAGGGTGAGACTACGTCTTTTCAACTACAGCTACTATAATCCTTGCTGCGTTTCTTACTACAGTCCACAATCCAGCAGCCATACTAATAGGTTAAATAGCTTCATCAAGGACATATGAAAGAAACTTCAGAATAATAAAAGAAAGCTCTGGTTTTTCTGAGTTGGGCCTTAAAGTAGTTCTGCAGCATGAAAATAAGTTCCAAGAAAGTCCCATTTGACAAGAACACCAAAACATATGGTGTCTTATCTTACCCACGAGATCTTTAACCTTGACAGTTAGAATTCCAAACCAAATCCGTTACATCTGACCTGAATACATGGCCCTAAGTGATTTCCCTTAGGAAAGTTATTCATTAGCATCCCTTAAGAAAGTATTAATGAGTGGAGGGTACCTGATACCATATTTTCCTCAGAAGGAAGAGGAGCCTTTTCTCTAGGCACAATCTCCATTATTTGTATACATACTGAATAAACTTTACTACATGCAAAGCTTGGAACTAAGTTCTATAGAAGATTTTTTTAAATGGAAATTCCACGAGTTCACGTCTAACAGAATGTCTTTTGCCTCAATGCTCTAGAATTAAAAGATGCAAACATGGGATTTAACACCTTCCATAGATAAAGTCCAAGAGGGTCATACTTCCTACTGTGGGTACCATTGACATGTAGTGTGTGTGTCAGCAATAATTCTGAGACACTGTGCCTGGAAAAAAGGGGTCTCCTTTCTCCAGGTTTGTTTCGTGAAGCTCTTTTCATTCGGACTTTCAATACTTTAGTCTTGTAAGTCTTAAAATGCTCATCACCATTCATCCACTAGTACAACATGCCTCGGATCTCATCACTCTCATCTGCTCCTCCAAGAACTTGGATTACCTACCATTTGTCCCATTCTGTCACTCCTACCAGACTTACTGTTTGTCATGAAATCCTCTGATTCTTTGCTCCCAATTTACCAGCTCTTACTCTGGCTTTTGTTGATGCCCTACCTAGGCTCAAGCTCACAGGAGTCATGACAAGCATAAAATAATTTGAGGCAGTGTAGTACAGTGCCTAGGAACAGGGGCTCTGAAATCAGAGTGTCTGAGTCTGAACTCCTAACTCTACCACTAGTTAACTATGTGTGACGTTGGGCAAATAACTTGATTTCTTTGTTTCCATCTCTCTGTCAGTAGGAAGGTAATAAATACTTGCGTGTGCCAGGCACTGTTGTAGACACTAAGGATTCAATACGGAAGATGGTGAAGAAATTTTAGTAATGAAGTGATACCATCCGACATCCTAGGTCTTTCCATGACCAGCTATGTGAGCTCTAGCTAACATTAACCTCTCAATGCCTCAGTTTTCTTAACTTTAAAGTGGAGATGAGAATAGCACTTCCCCCATAGGATCTCTAAAAGACTGAATGAGATAATAGTAAGCTATAAATGAGTCTTACTTATTAGTAGTAACGTATCCCCATGAAAGAATCTTTTGTACCACTGCAAATGCCTTAGAAAAGCAGTCTACATTCTCTAATTTTAATTCTCTGTTAATAATCTACTTATTGAACTTAAAAAGTCTGGTTTTTGTGATTCATTTATTTACAGAAATATTTACCAAACTGCTCATAAAAGAGGCCTCTACCAGGTGATGGAAACACAGTGAAGAAGACAAATATGATTTCTACACTCCTACTCCTCACCAATCAGCTCCTCGCAATTAGCATTTCTGATCCGCAGTCCTGTCCTTTTTTGTATCTAAAAAATATTTTAAAATATTGAACAGTTGCTTTTCATCAAAATATCAAGTTCTCCCCTTCCTTGGCATCCATAATACTTATATCTTTGGTTCTTTTATTTCCCTGACCATGCCCTCTAGCCTCTTTCTGGAGTCCTGATACCTTAGTAAATTAATATGAGACTATATATCCCTGTCTCTATAGTATCTTCCTTATCAAAACCCCCATTCTCAGGACTCCTATCATACTTTGCAAATGACTTTGACCATTTTATCCTCTAACCCCTGATTTCATTCAATGCTTCTTAGTGTCTGCTTGTCATCACAAATGGGGGTGCCTTGGCAATCCTCAGAGTCATATGCTGAAGTTCGTTTCCCATCTTTTGAAAACACTCAACGTCATCTCCTAAACTTCTTAATGTTTGTTCCATATACCTGAGATCGAATCCTCAAAGCTAGATCCCATTCTCTACTTAACTCACCTGCCTCCTCGTTCTTTAACTGATTTCATAGAGTCTACCTCTACAGAATCTTTTGCACACCTTCTGTCTTTTTGTTAGTATTACAGTAATTCTGGTTCAGACTCTTCCTTCACTCTCACTTAAACTATTGCACTAGTCTTCTAGCTATCCCCACACCACACCCCTCAATCATTTTTGTCTCATGGGCCATCACACTAGCTCCTGCAAGATCCTCAAGCTCTCCTTGGAATTTTTATTGCCTTTTCTGAAAAGTTTAAGGATTCTCTATAGCACAACAAAGTAATTCAGCTCTTGTAAGCCTAATATTTAATGCTCTCTATACTTGGGCCACACACTACCTTCAAAAATAAGGTCTTATAATTACATAATTCATTAGAGTTTGAGAAGCATTTTATACCTATTATTTAATCTAATACTTCTAATATGCCTTATGATGTAGATATTATTACAAATAAAAGTCCTATCATTAATAAACTATAAAAGCCCTATAGATGGAGAAACTAAAGATAAAAAGATTTGTGTTTTTCTTAAGTTACTAAGTATTTCTGAACCAAAACATAGGCAGATTTGATGAGAGGATTTTGCCCTAACAATGCAATCAACACACCTCACTTTTGCAAATAATAATACTTCCCATTATTCTTCTTTGTGAAGCACAAAATAAGCAATAACCAAAACCATAGAAAGAAGTTGATTAAAAGGAATTAAAAGTCAGTAAACATGGATTTAAGTTTGCACTCCTTATTAATTTCCTACCTAAGTCCATTAACAACTCTATGCTTTACCGTATTTGTCTGCAAGAGAGTTTCATAATTCTGGAATCACATTTGCTTCATAAAGAAATAACGAAGAGTAATGGAACTATGTCCACTTTAAGTATTTAATCCTAAAGCATGTAGTTAGTTACCTTCTTTCATATGAGGCATCAAAGCTTTTTTATAATCATTAGGCATCTATATTATTTCTACTTCTACAGATAGGCAAGTGTAGGGTCAAGTCCTTCTTTAATGTTATTTGTTATCAAATGAGTTTTTGTCATTTATTATCAGACAAAAACTTAGAACCTTCAGCCTATACACTCAAGTATCATTTTCATTTCAGAGTAATCCATAGAACATCTTTAACTGAGAGTTTTCATAATATCAACTCACAGTTTATGTTCCTAAAAAAACAGTCTTAAGAGTCAACAGCTCAAAACATCCTTCCTCCCTCCCTTCCCCCTTCCTCCCTCCCTCCCTCCCTTCCCCCTTCCTCCCTCCCTTCCTCCCTCCCTTCCTTCCTCCCTCCCTCTCTCCTCTCCTCTCCTTATATTTTAATTTTAAGAGCAATCACAATAAATCTATGAACTTTCATTGAAATTAGGTCTTTCAGCAGCCAAATCCATATTCTTCACAATTTACAGTTTTCAGAAAAAAAGAGAGAAGAGGAAAAGAGAGGAGAGGTGAGGAGTGGGAGGGAGGGAGGGAGGGAGGAGAAGAAAACAGCTTTAAGAACTGGACGGTAGGGAGTTCCCTGATGGTGTAGTGGCTTAAGGCTTCGGCGCTGGCGCTGTCAGTGCTGCGGCCTGGGTTCGATTCCCAGTCAGGGAGCTGCCCACATAGCAAAAAAAAGAAAAAAAAAAAGAACTGGACGGTAAACCACGCACAATACGCCATCATCCCTGTTCAACACTAAAATGGGGAGGATGTCACATTCTCAACTTTGTGGATGACAGAACCAAGCCAAGGGATTTTAAAGAAGCAATGAAAACACTACAACTATTTCATTCAGGATCAACTGATTATGTTCTACTTAAACGCTCTGTAAAACCTTTCTCAGCTCAGGAAAATAACTTAGCAGCAGTTTTCTGCTGATAACTTAGGAGCAGTAGAAGGAGACTGTAACTGTGTCCTCCAGGAATTCCTGTCTACTAGCCCACACAACATGGAATACGGAACTTAAAAAAATCATGCCAGGTTCAAAAGTATTTTGAACATTTTCAGTTCTTTGTGTATAAAGGCATATCCTTTATAAAGACTCAAATTGGCATGTTCTCAGTCACAATTTGAAATAAAAAATTTCAGGACTACAGAGAAAACTTAAAATGAATTAATGATAAATGTCATACAAAATTAATATGATGAAGAAAGGCTTTAGCAAGAGAGATAATGGATAATTCATCGAGATGTGGACTTGCATTTGGCTTCCCACCAAGCATCACTCACGGTATTCAATATGTAGTATGCATGTATATGTGTTTGATGATACCACAGAGATCAACTACATGTTATTTTATTTAATTTTATTAAGAAAGAAAATATACTCACGCCTTATGGAACAGCCTATGGTACTTAGTAAACAAACCTATGTTTTCTCCTCTTTAGCCACCTCCTTCCAAAATTTAAAGTAGAAGTCAGTTCATGGCTCTAGTTTTTGGTCTTTCAGTCAAAGTTTAATTTAATAAATCTCTAATAATCACATATGAAGCTGGTGGCAGAATAAATAACTTTTATTTCCCATCTTTTCTCACATACTTTACTTCTCAACTATTAGGTTGTCCACCATCATTTTAAGTGAGACATGTGTCCTAGTGGTTATTTTTTCTGGTTAATTGAAAAGTAAGAATATTAATTAAACAAACAACCTAAACCATTGAAAGAATTCATGGAAACTTTTTTTATTTGATCTAGAAATTAGAGAAAATATAAACTATTTAATTGCCCAATTTCAGATATGGGTCTGCCAATATGTGCAGTTAAAAATGTTCTGAGGGAAACATTATTTCAGTTTGACACGATAGCTAACAAGACTTCAGTCCAACTGTGACATCCTTTACCACAGCTGAAAGAAAATATGTTTGCATTCAAGATAGTCCCCTTGTTTTTCACAGTTACAACATAGACTCAGAATGCATTCACTATTACTACTCTTTATTCGCCAATGTTTTTTTTACTAAAAGAAGTCAGAGTTTTGTATACAGATTTTGACTTTTGGTGCATGAGTCTCTTCCATTTGGTAAAATAAAATCCCACTTAGGATATAAGCCACATCCATCAAATAGACATAATTAGGAGTGGATGTTTCATAATGTTCGACAGGATGCACTGATAAAATGTAATCTTATTTGATGAAGAGTAAACTTGTTTCAGCAGTTATTCTGAGGGTTTTATGTATCTAAAGACTTACAATAAACAGTTTATTAAATGTGAGTATATTTATTGTTTAATTAACATGTTTGGATCTTGAAAATTGGTAATACATTATTTTTACTTATTTATAAAATTATTGGGAAATTAGATATATAGAAAACATACTGGGGAAATATTAAAAATATTTTTATAATTTTCATACATTTTAAAGAATGTCAACTATATTGCTAAGAGTTTAGAAATATAGAATTATATAAGGGTTATCAACAGAGCTACTAGGTAACTTTTTCAAATTAATGAATTAAAAATCCATCCAGACAGACAGGCTATCAGTGGGAGTAATGTGGTGGAATGTCCTCCAGGCAAGGAATCAAAACCTTGGTGAACAAACACAGGTCCTTAGGCAGCTCAATGTCACCGGAAAGATGCTGAGATACACAGATGTCACTAGCATTATTTCATTATTATTTTTCTATCCCAACTGCCATGTAGAGTCTCAACTTACTGGGGGTCAGCATAGAGGAAAATGCTTACCCACTGTAGGTTTCATAAAGCACGGAAGAGGGAAGAGTAAAAAGGAGACTGTGAGTTGTTTTATTTTTTTTTTTTTAATTTGTGGTGGGGGGGTGGAGGGCGGTATGTGGGTAGCTCCCCAGCTGGGAATTGAACCCAGGCCGCAGCACTGACAGCGCCAGCGCCGAAGCCCCAAGCCACTAGAGCACCAGGGAACCCCCGAGACTGTGACTTTTAACTGACAGAATAAGGAGGTGGAATGATAAATGCAAAGGCAATTTTTATTTCTGACAACGATCAATCACACATTGGGTACGTTCTGTCCAGAATTACCACCGTGCCTGAACCAGTGACCCATTCACGGTCTACCTATAGGAATAAAGATCACTTTCTATGCCTCGTCTTTTTTTCCCCAGGTTATCTATTTGAAAGTTTTAAACTATACAACCACTCATGGTCGATTGAATTCCCTTGTTATTTCTGAAGTCTGTCATTCCACAATTGGTCTGGAAAGTGGATGGGAGCACTGGTGAAACTAATTCAGTCAGCCTTCTCATTGCAGCAGGCCCAGGTCTCTGAAGGGCATGCCCAGCACAGTGGGCCGCAAGCCAAAGTCTCTCTATCTGCAACAGAGCTCTGCAGCAACGTCCCCTTCAATACACCACAAGCCTCCCCCCACATACTGTCATGAAAGAAGAGAGGAGGTGAGAAGTAGGCAAGGGAGAGGAAGGACAGCTCTTCTCATGTGTCAGAGTGTGTTTTATCTACAACAAGTTCTTTAGCACTAGGAGTCAAAAGCCTCTGGTTTTTTGTAATTTTTATTATTTTTTAAATTTTTTATGGTACTTCTAAGTGCGGGGATCGTTGGCTATATTAACAAAATTGTCTAGGGCATTGATGTATCCACCTTTCATTTTGACCACTTTCCCCCACTCCACCAAGAACTCTATTGCTATTTAGCCAAACTCACTTTTCCAGCTTGCAGAAGTAGAAAAAAATTATCTTATTGTGAGAGGGGGGATTAGAGAACAGGGCTCTTCTTATACTCAGCTGGAGGGGCCTCTTTATTTGGACAATGAGGGTGGAGGGGTGCTTTTCAAGGAACACACACAGAGCTGGTCTTTTGTTCACTTGCAATCTAGAGTATGAAAATTTCAACATAACTTTAAATATGATGGAGAAAAGACTGAGTGGAACTTCAGAAGAGAGGCACTATTGCAGAGTGGTTTACAAAGGGGATTTTGAAGTTCAGAAGATCTGGGATCCAATTCCACCTTCTTCATGTACTTACTGGTTGTGTGTGCTCTCAGGTATGTTACATAACTTAATCTATAAAATGAAAAATATGTAATCAAACTTGTTGAAAGATTTCACTTGTTATAAAATATTTGCCTTTATTTCTGATAGCTATTGTGAATCATGGAAGATCGGAAAGCATAGTGCTATAGAAAGGGTTTAATTAAAGTATTTCCGTTGGAAATGCATGTTGAGTGAATTTTCACTAATTAGCTAAGTGCTTTCTTCCATGAAATAGGTGTACAAGGTCAAACAATTAATTTCACGAACTCGTCCTAGAAAAGGTGCTACATACCTCATTGCTGAATATCACTATGGTCACCTTCGAAGTACTCCCCTTGGGAAGCTGTGCACCAACGCCAGTGCCTAGTCCAGCGCACGGTGGCAAGTTCACAAACTTAATTGTCAAATTTTGGGAACGATGACAGCTCTGATGGCCATTTCAGAAAAGGAGTTCCAAAATTGCTTTGAAGGGTGGACTAGGCACTGACATCAGGACATAGCTCCCCAAGGGAAGTACTTTGAAGGTGACCGTAGTGATACTCAGCAATGAGGTATGTAGCACTTTCCTAGGATGAGTTCGCAAAATTAATTGTCTGACCGCAAGTCTTTGCTGAGTATATGGAATATGGGATTAGTCAAATCAGATCAGACCATGTAATTCAGGTCATTTGAATTTCATTGCCTGTCATTTCCAATCATGCTTCCCAGTAGGTACTGTGAGAAGAGCCTTCTCCTTCTTGGGCAGCATACAACTCTGAGGACACTGAACCACCGAACCCTGCAACCGAGCTCACTTAGCCTGACTCTGCCCTGGAGACAGATTACTTGGTACTTGTAGAGCTGATATCCTGAATTTAATGTTAATACAAAATACAAGAGCCTTTTCTCCTCTATTAGTTAAATTTATGTCCTGTCCCTTTTCCCCACAAAGTTTAAAAAATGGAAGCATATAGCTAAGAAAAGGAGATCAAACTGAATTTAAACCCTAATCATGTTCCCCATGTAGTCTGCCTCTATATCTACTGTTAGCTTTTACATTTGTTTCCTGATATAAGAATGCAATTTTCTTTCTTTCTTTCCATCTTTGAAAGAATTACAAAAACAAAGACTCGTTCACTTCTGCGTACTACCAACTCCCTTTACATGTGGTCCACATAGTGCCCACACTGCTGACAGCCTGTGTGTAAGGACCCTGGTGTGTTTATTTTGACATTCTCTCAAAGGCCAAGAGAAACACCAGAATGATTACTACATTTCTCCCTTCCCACTCTCCCACATTCAAAAGTCAGCTCTGAATTTTTCACCATAACATCTCCATCAGATGCAGGACATTTTTTTTCACTTAACAAATTTTTTTTCCCACTTTCTTCCCCGTGTAGTATTCTTATTTTGAGGTCTGGGATTTGTATGACCCTTTTACCTTATCATTCTCCAAGAGCAGGCAGTCTCCCCGAAACTCTCCTCCTTTCTTAGCTTGGAATAGAAATCCAATGACCATCCTGTATTTATTACTAGTTCTTAATGTGTTTTAAATGTTAATGAAATGGGAAATGCCCTCAGCCATCTCTAAATCTAGTATTTTGGACTATTTTCTCAGGATTGGCAGAATTTTCCAACTTTGTAAGACAACATGGCCAAATTGGGAAGATCTAGGGCTTAGAATTGTTGATTCCTTCAACAGTATATGTATAAATAAGCTCCAAATGAAAAAAGTCAAAGGATTTTAAAAGGTCGACACCAGAAAAAGCATGTGACTGAGCTGTGAATCAAAACACACAAAACCGAATCCTTTATCCAGCGTTTATTTAGCTAACTGACCAGGGAATGCCAATACTTTTATAGTCCTGTATTCATCGAGGATGCTTTTCAATTTATTTGTCTATTTGTTTTGGCCAAGACAACCATCCACTGAGAATCTCAGCAACTAGTAGCAAAGTTTAACTTTTTTTTCCCATTGTGAAGGAAGGATCATAATTTTTCCTCAAATTTTATTTCTTTATTTTTTAATCAACATGTTTTACACCTCTCAGGCAATAAAACCACTGTTTCTTTGGGCATGGTATTTTGTATTTTAATAAGTTTTCTTTTAACATATTAGTTGGGCAGTGTTACACTAGACCTCTCATTCCTGGGGGAAGTGGATCAACCATGCTTGCCTGAGAAACAGAAGAGTGCAGATGACACTTTTTATAATTGAACAAAGAAAACAAAGGAAACCCATCTCACAGATACAGACAATGGAATAGGGGTTACCAGAGAAGGAATGGGTGGGGGCAGGATGAAGTGGATTACAGGGAGAGGGTCAAATACATGGTAACAGATAACATTTAAAAAGGAGCCTATAGCAAAGTGTATGCTGGCTTCTGCAAGAATTCTACATTTACAAGTGACAGTAGTAGAACAGAGCAAAGGAAAGATTGCAAACACAAGATCCCTAAGATGACATTTGTCATAACTCTGTCTCAAGATGGATGTAATCTGGAGAAAACCTTACCCCAATTGCTTTCCATGCTGTGAAGTTTCCATTGCACAGTGTGTACCTGTGGTTCCCACTCTCACATACCTTGATGAAATGAGAAGAATGGCTTTCCCATTAGCAAATTAGCATTCAAAGCACCTCCTGAAGATGATTCAAAGAAACTTGATACTTTATGAAAGATAGTTTAATGACCACTGACTGAATAATTTTTCTTTCTCTCGGAAAAGTGCAAAACATATGGTTAAGTAAAGGCAAATGAAAAAAGGTAAATTGCCAGTTATTGCCCTCAGCTATTTAAAGCAGGTCAAAAATATGATGAAATGAGTATTTAGAGACTGCACAGCATCAGAAGAGCCAAGTGAAGCATAATTACTGACGGTGTGGAAATGCAAGATAATATTCTGCTAAAACAATTCACAAGATCAGTGACAGCTCCAAAGAAGGAAGTAGCCAAACTTCATTGTATTTTGCTATATTATTATGTGCCAGAATCACCTACTATTGTAGAGAAACTAACTTCCACAGGACAGAGTAGGTTGTGTGCTAAAAATAATGAGTACTTAAAGTGTACAGGCAACAAAATTTGGCAGAGCTTAGTCTATCAGTTTGATCACAAGGGCAGAAGTGATGGATGACACAGTAATAAATGCAAAAGTGATTGTTGGTACAAGAAAGAAAGAAAAGAATACTGGATAAATGTTAGAGAGCAGAAATATAAGAACATTCAAAAAATAAATTAAGAACCATATACCATACAGACTAAACTGAGTGAGCAAAGTGCAGCCCAAAGGCCAAATGCAGCCACTTTCTTTAGTAAACAAAAGGTGCATTAGAACACAGCCATGCCCTGTTTTCTATGTTGTCCATGGCTGCACTCACACTGCAACAGCAGAGTTGGGTAAGTTGTGAGAAACCATATGACTCACAAAGGCTAAATTGTTTGCCATCTGACATTTTGCAGAAAAATTTGCTAACCTTTGTACTAAATAAAAAGAGGAATAAATGGCTGTTTTTCCAAAGAAAGTGATGAGGTACTCTACCTAGAGCCATAAAACAAAAGCAAATACACACACACACACACACACAGCATGTCTAATCAGCAGAATACACAGAGGGGAACCATACAATGGTAAAGATGATTCCCCCAACAATCACTCCGAAATGATCAGGCTGCACTCTCAGAGGTTTCAATAATGACAGTTCAGGAGGAGAAAGAAATGCTTGCTCCTCAGGAAGTCCTACATTACAAGCATATAGTGTGTTTCACAACCATGTGTTGATCCCCTCCTATAGGCCAGGCTGTGGGCTGAGCAGGCATTTAGGGACCTGAATGCCTACGACAGATTTCTGGGTCAGTAGAGCTGGGGATAAAGGCCACGTGTCCAATCTTCTAGGGATCAATGCAAAGAGCAGCCCTTTCTCTTCCTGACAAAAGTCTTTGTTCTTGCACTGTCAGAAACATAGTGCTGTCTCAGCCAGGCTGTCACAATGACAGGCATCACTCAAACATGAAATCTAGATTTTCTTTTCTGGAAATTAATAACCAGAAAGTGCCAAAAGGTGGTCCTACATAGAACCGGTTTTCAATGGATGCTTTTTAATCAATTGACTTTCCCACTGAACTCACTAATTTATTTCTGTCCTCATGATACAGCTCTTCAGGCTTGGGCTCTTTGAGAAATATCTGCTGCCTTGTGTTTTTTTAGCCCTCTAATAAAGAGAGCTGTACTGAGAGGTTGGAAGGCATCACATATGGCAAGGGAAGGATAAGGCTTCATGATGTCTGTAAACTCACTGTTGGGCTGAAAAACTGCTTTTCAAATAGTGGATTACATTTGGTGCTTCAGGCACTAGAACCACCTGACCATTATGTTTTCACTGCAATTTAGCTGCAAGAATTAGACAGGTTCTTAAATGGGTCTTTGCTATTCTCCAAGTGGCAAGTACCAACCGCTGCTGGAATAACTTCCTCTTCAAATGCCACGTTCACTCACTACCTCCCTGAAAACATAAAATGGATTCATGATGCCTATTAAATTAAATTCCAAAATCTCAGCCTAACATATTACAGCCTACACGGACTGGTCCCCCTCTGTTTTGCCGCTTCCGTCCCACACAGTGGAGCCCTGTGCTTTGCTGGAGCCGAAGGCCGGCCCTGCCCGGGGTGGGGAGGCGCTCCCTGCCTCGTGGCCTGGCGCCGCCGTGCACGCGCTCCGGCTTCTCTCCTGAGGGCCACTCTTCACTCCTTCAGCACTAACTTCTTTCAAGAACTTTACCATACTCAGCAATATCCCTCTCGAAATACCCCCGCTTGTCTCCTCTTTTCTACTGGGGTATTTACCAAAATATGTGTACGATGGCTGCCCAGAAAAAATTCCAGCCATAAATGCCTCTAATTTTCATTTTACGTGGCTGGATGCTTTCCGGACAGCCCTCGTGTATCCTTGTTATCTTACTCTCCCCAAATACATTATACAATGACCAAAGAGCAAGAGCCCTAACATTTAGAATCCCCGACCCCACCCGACCCGGTGGTCCCAGACAGGGAGTGGCATGCAAATCACAGCCTGACAGGGACCAAGGGGACAGTCACGCTGCATTGTCGCACCATTCCCACTTCCCCTTAGCATATTTTCTGTCTGCTTCTTGAGGTTTTATCTAGTTAATGTCTTGTTGTGCTGTCTCGAGGTCCTAACACATTCCTGAAAATGAGACATAGATATGAAATCATTCTAATAGGGGCACTTAGGCATTTTGCTGCAGGATTTTTGATTTAAACAAATTTTTTTTCTGCTAGTATGTGCTGTTTTGTCTCATCATCCATCATGTTTGATAGTAAGCCATTGCCTCTGCCTTTTACTCATTTGCACAAGAGCCCAGTAAGATATTCTCAGCCTGATAGAGATATTCAGGGTCTCAAAATAAATAGGTTCCATCAATATTGGTGATTGTGGACTAATTCAGATGTGTTTTCCTGCAAAATGTATAACAGGCTTTGTTTGAACCTCATGTTAGATTACCCATGTTAGTGCTGATCCACAGCAGAGATGGGGGCTGGCTTCTCAAAATGTCTTTCAGCTATTACCTATAAATGTTTGAAAGAATTCACAAATGCAGATACCTTGTTATGCACGCTGCTTCCCGAAACCGCCTCTGAGACACCAGATGGCACAGTGAGAGCTGTACAAGTGACAGATGATAAAGCGTATCAAGCCACATAAATTAACCTCATCATGGCCACCGTCTCAGGTGCCACAGGAAAAAGCAGGAGGACCAAGGAGTGACTGCACTCTGTTACCCACAGGGATGAATTTACAATCCATCTGGGGTCTCTCACATGCGGATGCAGGAACCCCAGATGGCCTGCGAATTTTGAACATTTGTTTATGCAGGGGTTGTTTAATCTTTCTGGAAACTATCCGACACTCTGGTCAGGAAGGATGCTTTAGCCAGCACCAAAGTCATGTTTCACTCGGCTCAGGCAACCTCTGAAGTTCATTAGAGGAAACGGCTCCAGGCTTACCGGCCAGTGCAACCCGACGGCTGCCAGGCTGAAAGAGGGAGAGAGGGGCCTGCTCCCTGGGTGTGCGTCAGCCCCGAGCTAACGGGGCCGTCCTGTTTGCGGTGTTACTAAGTGACACTGAGGGACATGGTAGGGGACAGAACAATGGCCCACTACTGAGTTACTGAGTATTAAAGTATTCAAAACCAACCATAGAAAGTATAGAAATAACCACTGAAAGTTCATTATTTCTCAAGCTTGTAAACTGGGATTTAAGGCCATGCAGGAGCCACTGCTTCTAGAAGGTAAACTGCTTTGGGCTAGGGAGTTCTAGAGAGAAGCAACAGTTACAAAACCATGCTGACGGTGGGGCTGTAGAACAGTTCTTAAAAATAGACAAGCTGGATGGGCAGAAAGCAAAAGTAAATGAATTAAGAAAGTGTGACAGGTAAAATGTTAATAACAGCCGGTGCAGAGACGGGCTAGAAGGAGACAAGAGCACAGTACGGTGAGTGGGGGACATCCAGACAGCCTGCACCTGGAAGGAGGTCTCTCAGGGGAAAGCATAGCTCAGACCCTCACAGCCTGGCATGAGGAAAGCTGGCATCTGTTTCTAGACATATTACCCGGAACCAAAGGCAGCCAGGCCCAGTAGGCCACAGTATCAGAGTGAGCAGAGTGGTAAGGAAAATGGGGTTACATGAAAACATTGATGCCAGAAGGGAGGAGGGAACCTGAGAGCACAGCTCAATGATCCAGGCACACAGTAGGGCTACAGCCTCGACTGAGGCAGGAGCCCAGTAGCCAGAGGCCAGGACTTCTGAGGAAACTATTCCTGCAGGTCAGCGTTGGCCCTGGGACCTTGGGCCAGGGCTGAGCTTGCAAGTCAACTCTTCTGGCTTTCATGCCCCTCCTGCCTCTGTAGAAATCGATAATTACCCTCATCCTGTCATCGCTGTCTCTGTCTTTGTCTTCTCCAGCAACTGTGACTTCTTGAAGGCAGGAGCCAGTATTTTTATTCTAAGTGTCTAGCACATAATAAACACTCAGGAAATAAATTGCTGTCTCAATGGAGGACCAAGGATTGATGCAAATCCCCCAGCTTCGGTCAGACCAGCAGGGCCCCCTGCTCAGCACGACAGCCACATCTAACCCAGTGCCTGGATTATAAGTAAGTTTTATGGAAACACAGCCACACTCAGTTTACCGATTTGCAGGAACCACCACAGAATTGAGTAGCTGGGGCAGAAACCACATGGCCTACAAAGCCCAAGATATTTACTAGATGACCTTTTAAAGAAAAAGTTTGCTAATATATCCTATATAACTATTATAATATTGCATGTCAATTATACCTCTATTAGAAATGTTTATAAACTTAAAAAATAAAAATGAATGAAAGAAAAAAAAGAAAAGAAAGGAAAGGAAAGGAAAGCAGGATGGAAGGAAGGAAAAAAAGAGAGAGAGAGAGAACAAGGAAGGAATGAGGAAGGGAGGAAGGAAAGAAGGAAGGAAGGAAAGAAAGAAAGAAAAAAGAATGTTCACTCCTGACCTCTAGAACTTGTGAAAATATCATTTCCTGGACTCACCCCTGAGATTCTGATTCAGGAGTGGCGTGCAAGCCTGAATGTGAGGGAGTATGTGTGTGTTTTTTGGGTAAATGTATTTTTAAAAGACACACACACACACACACACACACACACACACACACATATCTCATGTGGAGAAGTCACAGAAGAGAAATACCCAACATTAGGCAGGAACTGCTTTGAGTAAAAGTCAGCGTTTTAAATAAAATAGTATCATTCTGGGGGCACTAAAGGGTCTCCCACATTTACATAAAGCTCCTAAGGAACTGGTGACCATGGCTGACCTTTCAACAATTATGCTGTGCTAAAATGGAGGTGTTTTATTTCTTAAGGAAGTTGTATATGAAATCATTCATATTTTAGTGGCAAATACGTTTTTTAAAAAATAAACTTGGACCACGAGTGAATAGAGTCAAGTGAGATTTTAAAATACATAAGTGATTATAGGAAGTGGATGCAGAAAGAATCCCAGCGCGAGGTGTGGCTAGAGGGCTCCTCACACTAGGGACCGCCAGGGGATCCTGATGGCAAAGGGTTGGAGAAGAGACAGCAGCAAAAGGAAAGACAGAATTCCCCAACAGCGTGGATTGCCCAAGGCCATGCTGGGATTTTGAGAAGTTGTTTTGTGGCTATTGTTATTCTAATTCATGAAAAGTTTTCTGTCTCTACCCCCTAGGCCTACCTCAAATCTCTCCTCTCCTTCTACACTGAGACACCTCCACCTGGGTGCCAAGCCATCATCATCTCTCTCTCTGTTGGGTCTGAAGTGTTGCTTTCCCTGACAAACCTCCTCCCAGATGCACTAGCCGCCTTCCTGCTCTTCCAGCCTCTGCTTTTCCTATCTTCAATCTACTGTCCACACTGCAGCCTGGGTGGTTTTTCTAAACATAATTCATATCTGTTACTCTTCTGTTTAAACTTCCCCTTGACTTCTCAATAGGCTTAGAACAAAATCCAAACTCCACATCCTAGCTTAATGAGCTTGAGTACTGCCCAAGGTCGCATAGATAGATGGAGCCCTACTGAGATACCAAACTACCAACTATTTTCTGGTGTGGGAACAAAGACTTTGCTCAGCTAGCTGGGAATTGACTCATTCCTGGCACCTGCACCCACATCTCCGTCTCCCCTCTCTTGTCCCTGATCCAACTGGCTCCTGCCCTAGGCTCTCTCCAATCTGCTCATGCAACGAGGATGAAACAGGTCATGCCCGGCTATGGTGTCACAGATGAGAAAGAAGTAGATGAAACTGGAAGCATAAAAAGAAATAAATCTCTGTTCATGAGAGTAAGAGCAAAAGTCAATAGTGAAAGGTACATAGTCCACACAGGGCATGATTTTTATTGAGATGTGAAAGGCAGACCATGGTTTGTGTATACAGCCATCATTTTCTTTTTATTTACGTATATACATCAATTTAGCAGCAAGACTTTACTATCCACCATGTCAATTAGATGAGCGTGATTTGCATCACGTAACCATGCAAGTCCAACCACATTGATCAGGGCCTGTTCCAAAGCTTGACTTGAGGGAGGCCAGTGACCTAGCACATGGCCCAGCACAAGCACTCTACCCAGCAGGAGAGGGGTACACTGGGCAAACTCTCCCAATGAGGTCCTTTCTTGGGAAGTTGGAATACAAGGTAAATAGAGACATTCACATGGAACGGGAAGACGATCAAAAGACTTAAAGAGAAGGAGGTACGCACGAGCCCAGGAGAACGAGAAGAGAGAGGCAGAGGAAGCCTTCAGACCCAGGAGTAACCGACTCTCAGAACTCTGAGGGACTCCGAACAGCGCTCCGGCTTCCCAGGAGGCCTGTTTGTTACGAGGCTTCGCACACCTCCTGCCTTCCTGTACAATGCACAAGCATTGCCCGGAGGTCATATGGTGAAGTCTCTGTCCCCTGAGAGATTCCAACTAAGAAAAAATTTCCCAGCCTCCCCTCACTCATTTCTTAGACATCGCACATGAAGTTTTTGCAGGAGGCGTAGCATGTTTCATAGGTACTTCTACTTCCTATTTCCTTAATGAGAAAAATAGGGCAGAAAATAACTATGTACACTTTCAAGCATAAATAAATCAAATCTAGAAAAACATCCAAGTCCAACTCAATTGTATTTTACAATATCTGATATTTGCCATAATATTTTTATCTATTTTAAGTCAATAAATCCTGTGTAGATTCTACTATTAATGGGAATAAACTACAAAAATGAAATGGAGTAGATTAAGACTTCCAATTTAAAGTCAGCTTCCAAATTATTTAATTTATACTTTTATGTCCCACCTTCTAGGGAGCAAGTTGGGTTACTCTCTGCCTTAGTCTGCTTGGGCTGCTATAACAAAGTAACCACAGACTGAGTTGCTTAATCAACAGAAAAATAGTTTCTTAGTTTTGGAAGCTGGAAGTCCAAGATCAAAGTGGCCAGCAGGGTGAGTGCCTAGTGAGAGCTCTCCCCTTGGGTTCCAGACGGCCACCTTCTTGCTGTGTGCTCATATGACCTCCTCTTTGTGCATGTGTGGGGAGAGAGAGAGCTCCGTGGTGTCACTTCTCATAAGGACACTTAAATATTTAAGCTTAAATATTTCCTTACAGGTCCCATCTGCAAATACGGCCAAACCGGAAGTTAGAGCTTTAACACATGAGTTTGGGAGAAACACATACATGCAGTCCATTAGATCCACTTAGAAAAAGGAGGGACAGTACAGTTTTCTAAGATACTTTATATCACATACCTTTTTGTGACAACAACAGCAATAAATAAAAAGACAGGTTATTGGAGTGACTTTTCAGTGAGTATTCCATTATTAGTGTTTCAAAAATGAGCAATTTACGTAAGGCGGAGTTCCACCACCACTCTGAAAATAGATTTCCATCCTGAGCTCGCCTTAGCATGGATACAGTGAAGCCTGTGCTCCTCGGAGCTAAACTTGGACTTGCTTTGACGGCTACAAGAATGAGAGGATCACAGGCTCTGCTCTCATCAGAACTTGCCTGAGAGCTCTCAGGCCTGCTGCCTTCACTCAGCTGGACATTTTGTGTAATGCCAAGATTGTGTCAAGGGTTTTTATGTAAATTCTAGAATTTTCATCACAGGTCTTTATGTGCTAAGCCTCATTTTGGCTGGTGCCTATAGTTCTGTGTCTTCGTGCTCACGGGAAAAATCTTGGATGCTTATTTTTACAAATAGAGAAAGACAAAATGCTTTTCATTTCTTTTTGATTAAATAGGACTGCCTTATTCATTTCCAAGTGTTTTGCTCCTTCCCAATTTGGATTAGGCATCTTTATGCTATGTCTTTGGTGTTTCTCATTATTTTTTCAATTTCAAAATGTAGGCAAATAAGAGCCACAGGGAATTTAGGTATTTTATTTGATATAAAATCATACCTTAAGTTACCTCCAACTATCTCACAGGAGACAACTGGCAATGACCATTATTTGAGCCCCCAGTAAAACAATCTTAGCCTTTCCCGTATACCTGTCGCTATACAATTTTCTGGCAAATGATCACATTTGATCTTTGCCATTTGTTTTTTCTCACTTTTTCTCCTATTCTGATTTCTAAGTTGGTCTGCCCACAAACTTTACTTCTTTTGTAAAATTGTGGTATCTCAACAGCACTTCTTGTTTGCTATTTATCAGAAACGTATACAACATTCTGGGGGACATTGCCGTACTCCCAGACTATGAGAAATCCAGCAGGCTCCTACCACAGCCACAATAAAGAACACTTTTGTGTTCCTGAACATGTAATTCTCACAACAATCTGGTAAGATAGTGATCATTATCCCCATCATACCTACAAGGAAAACAAGAAACAGACTTGGGCCAGCCAGGTGACGGTCCCTAAGTTTCACAGCTATTAAAGGCCAAAATCTAAGTGATGGCAAGTTTTCTTCGCAATTGACAGGGCTCTTCTCATTAAATTATAGCCATTACTAGTGAAAATTAAAAATAAAAATCATCGTTTTTTTAGAGCACTGGTGAAATCAGTTTTTGGTAGCGTGACAAGACAGTGAGCAAGCATTGCTTTCCTTGCTGTTCACTTTTAAGGGAAAGTATCACAAATATGCCTCTTCTACCAGTCAGGCCTTTTTGCTCAGAAGTGTCAGAGACAAGCTCACGTTACCTCCAGCAGCAGTGGTTTATTTTCAGGATATTCACACACAGATAACGCTGACCTTCAGTTCTCAGAAAGAGCAAGCACTGGAGTGTGTTTCTATGGCCGTCGGGAATGTAACCACAGGAACCCAGGAACTTTCGCCCCAGGCCAGCCCTGCCTTCCCCGTGCCACAGCTGCTCTCCTTCCTTTGTACGCCCGGGTGTGCTCTATCTCACATGCTTTGCTAACTCATAAAATTGGCTCCCTTATAACTTGGCTGTGCACGTACTGAGGGTAATAGACTGCATAATGGCCAACAAAATGCCCAGGTCCTAATCCCTGGAACCCATGAATGTTGCTTTACATGGCAAAAGAGCCTTTGCAGATATGATTAGGTTAAGAATCTTGAGATGGGGAGATTATCCTGGATTAGCCAGGTGGGCCTGATATCATCATAGGGATCTTCCTAAGAGGAAGGCAGGAGATCAAAGAGACAGAAAGTGCACTGACAATGGAAACAGAGAGAGATTTGAAGATATTACAGTGCTGGTTTCAAAGATGGTGAAAGAGGCAATGAAGCAAGGAATAGCTGATATCACAGCTCTGGAATCCAGAAAAGGCAAGGAAACAATTCTCCCCCAAGGCATTCAGAGGGAGCTGTTCGTGCAGACACCTTGGCCCAGTGAAATTCATTTTGCACTTCTGACCTCCAAACTGTGTGAGAATAAATTTGTGTTGTTTTAAGCTACTAAATTTGTTGTAATTTGCAATAGCAACAATGGGAAACTAATACATTCAGCATAACTTTACCTGCCTATCTCTACACAAAACAATTTAGCCTCAGGTCCCATTACTAGTGAACTCCTGGCCATGGTATTCCTTGGTTTAAATGCACAAAAGAGTTTCTTATAATTAAATAGGTCTAGTGTATACATGTGCATGCTAGGTAAGCAGACGTGGCTGGCCAGCCTAAGGACTGGCTGGGCTTGAGTGGAATAACCACACATCAACTGTGGCTGAGAGGATGAAGCCATGTGATACAAAACATGACAGCTTTACTAATTCCTTTCCATCAGAGCCTGAGGATGGAGCATGGCCACGTAGAAGGGGATGAGGCAAGTCACAGCATTTCCATTGTAACTCAATTCTTATTTTAAAAAGTAACTTTTGTCTCCAATGTAGATGTGCTTAACTGATTAACTTTGATCTCATTCCAAAAGAACCATGTCCTTCAAAGTATGATCCCAGGAAAAGATGGATTCCAAAGTTCTTGGTTGGTGTGAAGTCTACAGCCCCCTCCGCTTGGACACAGTCTAACAGCCAAGCACTCTCATGAGCCCCATGTCCAGAATAAGCTCCCAGCTCACAGTTGTAGTTGTGAGGGCACCTCCATTCTGAGAGAAGGCTGCAGGTTTCAGCACCCCACTGGTTGGCTGCTTCTCAAGTCCAGGTAGTAGAAGATTCTCTTCCAGCATGAATGATGGTTGAACAGAGAATACTGAAGTCCCTAAGACACAGCCCTCTCCAGGGGGACTCAATGCCTGTTGGCTCAGTGACCACTTCTCAGGAAGGAGAGCAGACTTATTTCATGAGTAGGTCATTACTGTTTTTATTTTTATTTATCACAATATTTAAAGCAAAGGAAAATATCCTTGAAAGGGCACAGAGGAGACACTTTTCTAAAGTTAAATGGCAGGCTGTCAGTTTCTTCCCAGTTTCTCCTTTTTCATGCACGATTACACTAAAACTATTTCCTTTCCTGGTAATATTTAACATCATGCAATTGGTCAGTCTCTACGGTGGGAAAGCAGAATGTGTTGATTTTAGAGACCTGTGTATCTAATCCTTTAAAACAGTTATTCCTTCTACTATACCCATTTGAATAACTAATGGAGTTGGTAAGACCAAATGATCTCCATTTGCTCATTTACTATAGTCACTATATTCTTTAAGAAGACAGCTCCCTAAAGGATAGAATAGCAAATAATTTAACTTAATGGAAAAGAATTTTCAAATTCTTTTCACTATAATTTTACAGAAATGTATTTTAAAATTATATCTGTGTAAATCACCAAATTGGACAATCAGGTGAACATAAAATCAGATAATTTAAAAATACTCATATTTCTGAAAATATGCTAAATCGAGCCATATATTGAGACTATATTTATATATATTGTTTATAAAACTTATCTAAATATGCACATTCAGTATTTCTATATTGTCATGTTGTATATATTTCTGCATAAATGTACATTTTTGTATATCTGTAATAAAATCTTTCATTTTAATTTTAATTTTTTTTACCTTTTGACCCCCTTCACCCATTTTCTGCCCCACCCACACCCCCTGCCAGCAACCACCAGTTTGTTCTCTGTATCTTGAGATTGTTTTTTTTTTTTTTTTGGTTGCTGTTATCATCATTTTTAGATTCCACAAATAAGAAAGATCACACTCTTATCTTTTTCTGTTTGACTTATTTCACTTAGCATAATGCCTTAAGGTCCATCCATATTGTCACAAATGGCAAGATTCATTTTATGGCTGAATAATATTTCAGTGTGTGTGTGTGTGTGTGTGTGTGTGTGTGTACCACCTCTTCTTTATCATTCATCCATTGATGGACACTTAAGTTGCTTTCATATCTTGGCTACTGTAAATCATGCTGCAATAAACAGGGAAGGCATATTGTCTTTTTGAGTTAGTTTTTTGTTTTCTTCAGGTAAGTACCTAAAAGTGGAATTGCTAGATCATATGGTAGTTCTATTTTTAATTTTTTGAGGAAACTCTATACTGTTTTTCATAATGGTTGCATCAATTTACATTTCCACCAGCATTGCACATGTGTTCTTTTTCCTCCACATCCTCACCAACACTTGCTATTTCTTTTTTTTTTCTTTTTTTTTTTTTTTTTTTTTTTTTTTTTTTTGGAAATAGCCATTCTAACAGGTGTGAGGTAATATCTCATTGTGGTTTTAATTTGCATTTTTCTGATGACTAATGATGTTGAGCATCTCTTCATCTACCTGTTGGCCATCTGTATGTCTTCTTTGGAAAAAGGTCTATTCAGATCTTCTGCCCACTTTTTAATCTCATTTTGCTTTTTGGTTTTTTGCTATTGAGTTTTATGAGTTGTTTATATATTTTGGATATTAGCCCTTTATCAGATATATGATTTGCATTTTCTCTCATTTAGTAAGTTGCCTTTTCATTTTGTTTATGGTTTCTTTTGTTGTGCAGACACTTATTACTGTGATGTAACTCCACTTATTTAATTGTGCTTTTGATGGTTTTGCTATTGGTGTCAGGTTCAAAAAAGTTATCTCTAAGATCTATGTCAAGGAGTTTAATGCCTATGTTTTCTTCTAGGAATTTTATGGTTTCAGACCCATTTTGAGTTAATTTTTGTGTATGGTGTAAGAGAGTGCCCTAGTTTCATTCTTTTGCATGTGACTGTCTAGTTTTTCACAATCATTTATTGAAAAGACTCTTCCTTATTTTATATTCTTGGCTCATTTGTCATAAATTAATTGATTTTTATGTGTGGATTTATTTCTGGGCTCTTTATTCTGTTCTATTGATCTGTGTGTCTGTTTTTATGTCAATAACATACTGTTCTAGTTAGTATAGCGTGTAGTTTGAAATCAGGGAGTGTGATGCCTCCAGCTCTGTTCTTCTTTCTCAAGATTGTTTTGGCTACTTGGGGGTTTTGTGATTCCATACAAATACAAACAACAAGGTTATTTGTTCTATTTCTGTGAAAAACGTCATTGGAATTTTGATAGGAATGATATTGAATCTTTAGATTGCTTTAGGTAGTACATCCAGAAATAAATATTAAGTATAATAAATATTATCATTTGTCTGAAGTTTGGTCTTAAAGTATAAATTTGAAAGAACATATCTTTTCATTTTTGGTAACTCAGTGGTGAATTTCTTTCATGCACTGTGATAAGATAGTAGGGTGGTAAGCAGAAATAAAAGATAATTCACAAATTGCAACTTTTTAAATCCTTTAAATTTTTTCCCTCCAAAAAAGTTTTTGTTGTCAATGTTACTATAGCTTCTTACTAATAACCATTTAAGTTTCAACTCTCATCACTTCTCCCAATGACCTCAGATCAGTATTGGCCAATGATACATAGAAGTGTAAAAACCTTCAATGAGGACTCTTAAAAGGAAAAGTTGCAATGGGCTGTAATAGTCAATTCTTAGAAAAGAGAAAGCCAGTAATATCTGATTGCAGATTTTTCTTTCTAATGTTTTAGAAAAATTGTATGAGTACAAAAATTTTAATGTTTTCTTTTGTACTTTTGAGTGATCAATTACTATTATTTTTACTTTGTAAAATTAAACTATCAATGACTGACAATATTATATGAGTTCCAGGTGTATTTCTAACTTCTTAAAGAAGATTTATCTTCCTGTTGTGTTCTTCTTAGTAACCTTGACTTAGGTTCTCTGAATACACAGTAGTTATTAATAGTTTGAGATGACCCAGGAATATGATGTCACCCAAGAGAAACCAAAAATCTGCATATTGAAAATTTATTGTTCCCATAGTCACAGAATAGATATGACAACCTAACTCATTTGTATGGTATTTGTTTCCTCAGTGACATACCTACAGATACATATTTATAAATATATCCTATTTGTGGCAGTTGTAAAGATAATAATTTAGAGTCATAAAATAACAATGTGTGGCTCACACAAGCCATTACCTCCATGTCAACTAATAACTGACTTCTGGCCCCAAATAACTTGTTTATTCTTTTTTAGCCATACCCCTTCCAGTGTTTTCTACTCTATCTTTTGACTATCCCCACCTGCTAAAATTTTATTTAACATTATTTTTTACAATTTATATTATGAAGAAAATAGAGGAGATATACTGAATATGCATTTTCAGAATATGCAACCCACCCCATACACACACACACACACACACACACACACACACACACACACAATTTTGTCCCAGGGATCATTGCTCATCCACTTTGTGAATCACCATTTAAAGGGTGGCTCCTGTTAATGAATAAAAAATTGCTGACATCTGAAGACGACATTGCATTATGCATAGACAATCTTGAAGAAAAAAGTTATAGTGGCGTTGGGATATATAAAATACTATTCAATGACTTCAAAATTAAGAAAAGGTGTTGAGTAGAACAAGAACTAGTTCACAAAGCCATAGCATAAACTATGAAGAATGATTATTGAGTTGATGAATTTGCAATAAGCATCCTGAACAAGGAGGTTTCTAAGCCATCTGCAGCATGGCTACCAAGTAGTGTTAATTTAGCTAAAGAAAAGAGGACAGAAAAGCTGGTATCTGAATATTTTTATTTAAAAATACAGGAACCAGATTAGTAATGTTTAGAAGGTGCTATAGAGAAGGGGAAAGCAGGAAGTTAACATATGTCTTACAAAATAAAATAAACCAAATGAGTACATCTTGGCCTTGGCTTAATGGTTATGGGAGGAAAGCAAAAATAGAAAATGTAAATGATACCTTTAAGAGCAAAAGAAAATAAATAATTTGATTTTCTATAAAATGTTTGAGAGTTATAAATTGCAATAACTGATAAGAAAATATGTTACTTACAAGTATTTTGGTGCCTTATCCCTCTGGCCCCTGAAAATTTAAAGGTTATTATCCCAAGTTCACTGAAAAAGTCATATCTATGTGAAATTGTATTGTTCTACGTCCCTGCCATCATCATTGAAATAAATGCTTATTGTATTTAAATATTTTAGTATAAATATTCTATTGTAGGAACAGAATATTTCCATATGTAAGGAAAAGAACCTTAGTAATTTTTCTTTGGGAATAAGTTTGTAACAAGTCCTTTAGGAATGCAACAAATGTCTTTTCAGATTCCATCTTTATAAACATCAAAGCAAAGTATCTATTCGTATAAATGTTTATGTTATAGTCTAAGAGGAATGATGTAATTTGACTCTGGAATTTTTAAAATTCCACTTCTAAGAACTTGATATAATTTCATTTAACTATCCTTAATTCTTCCTCATTTCTAGAATGCCTCCTCTAACTACTAAAACCATTGGCTTTCCACTACAGAAAAATTTCTATGAGAAAAAATTTAAGGAAACGTCTGTGCATGACACTTCATTTGATCTCCTATGAAGCACAATTTGTTTTCACCCAGTGAATGACCAAAGAAAGGCACACTTATCTCACCTTTTACATACTTAAAATATGGTTGTTAGAAAATGTCACTACAGCAAGACAAATGATAGTCCTAGAAATACATTAAAGCAAACTCGCATCTGTACACCATTTAGAGAAATATTGACATCTCACTCTGTTTTACCACTAAGTAAGGAGATCAGCACTGTCATTTCAGCCTCACAATTTACAGTATTTAAGTTTGTTTTCAGCTGGAAGTCAGCAGTAGATCCTTTTCTTGAAATAAGAATTAGTCTAAGAAAAAGAATCTTAATTTGGAGAAAACCACTGAAGGGTCTCACCCTGGGGACTCAGTAAAGAATGGACAGCAGACTTCTCCACCAGCCCCTGGGGTGGCTCCTTTACCTCCTCAGTCTGATAAATACCAAGGAGGATCAGACTTCTTCAATATCAGATTTGGAATACCAGGCTTTCCATGCGTCCCCCTACCCCTGGGAGGGGCGGGTGGGGGGAGTGTGAAGGGCAAAGAACTCTGCCTCAGCACTCTCTGCTTCGAGGGCATAGTTCCACCATTGAGAGGAGCATGCAACTCTCTCTGGGTGGAGCAGCAGCATGATATCTGAAAATGTTATGTGCTCAGAGGTGACCCAATGATATTCTGTAGAAATGACACTAAACCAGGACAGATAAGATGAAAACAAGTAAAGACTGTGAACTCAACCTGGAGAAGATGGAATGTTTTATGCAAAATCTAATTTCACATGTTACTCAGTTGTGACCCTCCCATCTGATAAGACAGTTCAAAGATGGGCTCCAGAGAGAATATCATTAAGCTTTTGGATGGACGATGGCTATCACTGTGACACCTCGGAGATACCGAGAATGTAAACCAGTTCAAGGGCAGGAAGTCACCAGACTTCAATTTCATGGGCACATGTTGACAAGAAAAAAAAAAAGACAACTTAAAGTTCTTAATGTTTTAGATACTTGTGATGTCAGAGTTCACTCTTCCATTATGTCATAACGAGATACGTAAAAGATTTGCTAGTATAAAAATTAACAGTCAGTTCTTCCGGAGTGGTTATCAACCATCTGCATTTTAGTTTCCTAAATCTCTTCCTTTTTTCCTAATTATTTTCAGCCTTTGAAAAAAAATAATTCACTAATGATTTAGCCACAGTGTTTTTGTCCTACTGTCAATAAATAGTATTGAAAAACTAGGGAATTTAAAAATATATATCAAGGATGCTCTAGAGGTTAATCATAAGTAATGCTAACACACACACACACACACACACACACACACACACACACACTCAAGGAAAAAGTTAAGTAAGTGCTGGGCAGCAATTCTTCAGCAGCTGGAATGACTTTTAATTGTGAGATAGTTGTATAATTAAATGCTAAGAGACAGTGGGAGTAAATTGGCAAGCTTATAAAAAGAGCCAAAACAGCACATGGTTAGACAATTAAGACCCTTTAAAATACAGGAAATAAAAGAAGAAAAACCCATAGGAAGGACTTTTCCCAAAGGAGACTGAAAGAGAAAGAAAGACATTTTAAGGACTATAAATTAACTTTGGCCTGTCTCCCATTTCCTTGACTATGAAATATTTTCTCTATATTAAGAGTACAAGAAAGACGCTGTGAGGGCCATTGTTGGTAACTTGGATTCTATATCAAAAGAGAAGGGAGAACATTTCACCAGAGTGTTCTCTCTCTAACTATATCTATATTTTTATTTCTATTTCTTATAGAATAGAAACCTTGATGATGGAGAGAATGTTTTCTTTTGGTTGGCTTGAGTTATCAAGTTGTCCTACTTTATTAATTTTATTTTTAGTTTAGATTTAGCTCAATTATGGGGACATACTTGAAACAGAAGGAAATGAAAAAATTCTATGTTCCTCCAAAATGAAATTGCCTAAATTCAGAGCTATGGGTAGACCTCTTAAAGCTAGACAAAATATGATGAAACTTTGAAATATACAAGTAACATTTCAAAAGGCCTCACTAGCACATTTACCAATACTACTGAAGCAGCCGCTTTTGGCTACTATGCATGATCAAAGCAGGCTGCCCGAATTAAATACAAGACAATCATTGCTGTTGTCAGTCATGGACTGAGTCCTACCTCCACCATCACTCCCAAATATACACGCACATGCTCTCTCTCTGACACACACACACACACACACACTTTTCATCATCATCTCCTGGACCTGGATTCTAGCTAAAATACTAATATATTGACTAATAAGTAAGGACAGGACCAACTTACATATGTCACTAAACCAAATCAGTCTTATAAATAATAACTACACCTAGAAATAAAAGCAAATCCCTCAATATCTATTTTCCTACAGTTCCCTAACACAAAGGACAATTTCTAGTGCTTCTAAGAAGACCAATAATCAACAAATTTACCCTTTTTTATTTCTACAGGTTGGTTCAATCACAAGTAGCACATTGACCAGTTACATAGCAAAGCATATGGGGGACAACCCATTACAATCACTAAATGAAAAAAAAATCTAGAGTTCTCTTCTAACCAGAGAAGCACCTGAAAGCATCTATATATAAGCAGAGGGATGTGTTAGAATGTTTAGCAGAAAATGTGTGAAAAAGAAATTTTAAAAAGAGACGGTATACAAACTACAAAGAACTCAGGAAGGAGGAAGCATATGGAAACCATAATATTGGTTGGGAATGAATTCAGTAAAAAAACAAACCTCAAAGAGAATGAGTCAATTTTCCATACATGTTCAGCTTTCCGTTCAGTTTGCTGTTCTGAAAATTAGTGTGGATGACTCCTACGTATAACACTTCCTCTAGAGATTTTTTTCTTGCAGTAGTTAAATAGTGGCATGACAGTTGCTACTGTGAGGAGTAAGTAACCCCCATAAAGGTGATCTGAGGACCAAGAAATCTATGGTTCCCACACACTTGCAACAATTCCAAAAGGGTGCACGAGTATAGAAAAACCCAAAACAAATACATGAGACCTCTCCTTTATTGTCCTTGAGGAAGAAACTAAATTTTAAAAAAATACTCATAACAGACACACAGTTCTTCTTAAGCAATTTTGTGATAAGGCTCAATCAGGCTATGCTGCAAAAAATCTTAAATATATGTACAATGCATGAATCACTAGGATTAACTGCTACTTAGGGTCAAGAGTATGGCTAGTGTGAAGCTGACAACAGTAGGAAGTGAAAATGGGGATGTGTCCCTTCTTTTATTTTCAGTCTCTCAGACTCTGTCTAATGAACCCTATTAAGGGGGCAGACAGTAAAGGGGACATGTCCCAGCTCCAGGACCCCAAAACAGAATACTGCAGGGGTTTGCAGCCAAGAGACAACAGCTAACCCACTGACGGAGGAGATATAATTAACAATCTACATTTGATGTGAGGAAGCTGAGGTAACAGAGAAGTAAGGCATCTTGCACAAGTTCTAGTCTGACTTTAGAGTTCCTTTCTCACTTCTGGAGTGACAGTTACTGTTTCCATCATTTGGGAAGAGGGTATAGTATGTTGCCATGGAAAGAACAGCCCACAGAAGCCAGTGTCCATTCCCAGTGAAGCCACAAGGTGTGTGAATTTCAACAAGACATTTCACTCTCTGGACCTCAGAAATACCCATCACAGAAACAAGATGCTTGAAATAGGTAATAGCTAAGGCTTGTTTTAATTTAATAATCATTAAAATTAAAGTTAAGAACCAACCCATGGAAATAGCTAGTTCCTGTAGTGCTTACAAATAATTTGTGGTATGGGTTGCAGTAACTATAGCCTACCAATTATCACACGAAACTACTGCATTTGGAAATAATTGCCCTTTTTTAATGTGTTGATAATGCTCAGAGTCATCCCTCATTTACTTTAGGAGCATTTAGAATGTTTATCCACAAGACAGACAGACAATGAACAGAATTTTTGTATTTGTAAGCATATAAAATTTCTACCATATACCATATTGTACTAACTGCTAAAGACAGAAAGACATGGTTTCTTCCTTCAATGGCCCTATAATGACAAGCCTACAGGGGCAAACCAGTGGACAAATGTAATGTGATACAACACGAAGAGGAATCTATGGAGAACTGGAGCACCTGACATTTGTTTGCCGGACCAGGGTTGGAGTGGAATGGCTATGAGTCAGGTGGCTCCTGAGTTGAGTTTTGAAATAAAAAATCTTAGTCAAGTAAAGAAATGTAGTACAGGATATAATCAGAGCTCCACAAAGGCAGCACAAGGGTATTCAAAGTAGATGGAGCATTATTATAGTATTTATATTACTATTATTATTTTAAAAGCCACATTGAAAAGAACACAGTGCAGGTGGAAGCTGCAGGTGGTTGAGCATCGCTGGAGTAAGATGCCAGGCTGGGGCAGGTGGGAGAACGCCAACAACAGGAGATAGATGTGCAGGTAGCAGCCAGGTTGTTAAAGGTTTATATATTGTGAGCTAAAGAGTTTAGGCTTTCTTCCCTGAAGTGCACTAACACAATGGATTAGCAGTTGGCCACGAAAAGGAACAAACCATTGAAACATGCTACAGTATGAATGAACCTCAAAAAGAAAGAAAATCTTAAAAAAAAAAAAAAAAAAAAACACAGCTACAGATACAGGGAACAAAGTGATGATGCCAGATGGGAGGAGAGTAAAAAGGATAAAGGGATTAAGAAGTGCAAATTGGTATTACAAAACAGTCACGGGGTGTAAAGCACAGCATAGGGTATACAGTCAATAACATTGTAATAAATATGTGTGGTGTCAGACAGGTACTGGGTATATTGGGGTGGCATTTCATATTATATAAATGTCTAACCACTATGCATACACCTGAAACTAACATAATATTGAATGTCAATTGTAATTGGGAAAAAAAATAAGAGTATTATACTAAGTGAAAGAGGCCAGAATATTCTACAATTTCAAGGGAGAAAATCTATAGACAGGAAGCAGATCAAAGGTGGTCTGGGGTTAGAAGTCTGAGTGAGACTGACTACGAGTAACCCTGGAGAAGGAAGACAGATTTGGTCCCTGGGTTGAAGTTCGGAGAAATTAGGATGCGCAGCATAAAAACACTAGGACGTGTAGAAAGGAGTAGGTCCAGTAGCCTACGTGTCTCTCTGCAAACCCAGGCTGGGAGATTCTTCCGGACCTCAGGCAGAATGCTGCGGGCAGAGCAGCAGAGGACAGTGTTTCCAAAGCCAGCTTCACACTCTCTGGTGCTTGGCCAGCTTCGAGGAACATCTACATAGAAGGAAAAGAACACTCTGCATTCAAACAAACTGAGGGTCATACTTCCTTCCTAGAGGTTCTTAAAACTTATTTAACTCCTCTGCGACTCAGGTTTTAATTTATAGAAATCACAATAATCTTATCCTACTCAGGAAGCTGTTGTAAGTTAATGATAACACAAGCAATTCTCTAGCAAAGTGTACATTCTATTTTAGGCTTTACATTAAGTTTCTTTGTCAACATTATTATCTTAACCTCTCAGGACTCAGATATTTTTATCTGTAAAATGGTTTCAGCAACATAGGAATTCCTTTCCATCTCTAACCTACCATCTCACTGTCAGATCATCAGCAAAATGTTTGGTTTCCCAGAATGTTTTTATGGGTGCAAGGCATTCACAGAAGAGATCACCCAAAGGCGCTTAATAGAATTGCTCATTTATTCGGCACAGGCTTATCCAGAGCCTACATTCAAGTTATACAGTATCTGTAAGGCAGGTGATGATCCAGCCTAGAAAAGCCAGATGACATGTGGGGTGCTCCAGCGTGAGTACTCCAGGTATTCAGAGAAGACAGAAGGCAGTAGCCTCTTGCAACTTGAGCAGCTTAGGTATTGTGTTCTAGATAACATCCCTCTTGGATCAGTCAGGTATATGCATGCATTATCAAAGTCTGCTCAGGGGAGGGCTGTATCTTCTTAACATAACTCAGATATAGCCCCACTTCATGATTCTCCAATTGGCCCCACAGATCTCGCCTTTGTTAACTAGCACCATTAATAAAAGTCACTTCGGGAGTTCCCTGATGGTGTAGTGGCTTAAGGCTTCGGCACTGGTGCTGTCAGTGTTGCGGCCTGGGTTCGATTCCCAGTCAAGTCAGGGAGCTACCCACATACCAAAAAGCAAAAAAAAAGTCACTTCCCAGTGTACACTGGGAAGGTGGAAGGCGAGTTTGAATAGAACTGATGAATTCTTTACTTAATCATGCACTATCTTGCTAGCAGACCTTTTCCTGTTCTCATTACCCCAATTCCTAAGAATGAACATGTTCTATGGAACAATTGGCCTTCTCCTCCGTCTCTTTATATTTAAGTGACTCAGTTTTCTAACAACTCTGTAAGAAAAATACTGCTCCCCATTCTTGGTAAATTAAAGACAAGAAAGTAGATTAAGTTTCTGAATAAAGAACATTTCCAGCACAAATTACAGCTGCCCAAACTATTTTCTGTTCCATGACATGCATGCAGAGCGTCTGCGGCACTTCTTGAGTCTTCAAGGGGATACCAGCTGGTGCTGAGGCAACCATTATTCTCTGATGAAAAGCTCCTATGACCTCCACCTCAGGCATCAGAAAACTTACCTATTTCTCACCTCATTCTTCAAAAGAGTGAGCTAGTTTTAAAACCCAGCAGGTAAGAAGTTAAAATGCATTCCACTTAAAAGAAATCTCTCTCTCTCTCTCTCTCTCTCTCTCTCTCCCTCCCCCCCCCTTCTCTCTGAGAGAGAGAAGGGGGGGGGGAGGGAGAGAGAGAGAGAGAGAGAGAAATTGCATCCTTCCCTTCTGAACTGACCCATCTAGTTGGAAGGAGACAAATTTAGAGGCACAGATTTGAAGAACAGCCATTGAAACCCAGGAGAAAATTAAGGAATGTGGGAAGTGTGGCCTTGGAGGTATAAGCCTAAAGCAAATCTGTGTAAGTGCTGCATAACTGATAATGAACCACTTACTGGTCTTGCAAAAAGCACTCATGAAATGACTGCTTTCTTTTGCATTGACTATTTAACTATTGTTAAAACGTTAGCAATTTAACTATCAAACTTTATTCACCAATAGTACCTAATTATTTTTAGGAGTTGCTAAAAGCACCCTTGCAGTGCCAGGGGCTAGCCTATACAAAGTGATGAGGTTGCCAGTTAGTCAATTTCTTGGACTGCCAATAACCACTTTTTAAGGCTGTTTCTTGTTATTTAATTTTATTTTTTTAGTCATTTCTCATTCTTCTTCAAGTACATAGATCCTCAAATTCTTTCTCTAACTTCCTCAAAATCTGCTTTCAGGAATAGACCTGACAAATCCAGTTTTACTAAAATGCTAATAATTAGGAATGGTTTCAGAGCCCCACCTATTTTAGGTATTTGTGTTTTATAAGAACTTGAAACTTAGGCCCCAACAACAGTTGTTAAAGAGAGGCAAATGTCAGAATCAAGCATAGAGCCATGTCAACACATAGCTTCAGCCTTCTACTCAGAGATCCTGATTTCAGAGATTTGACTATGGCCTGACTGTGACCGGGAACTTGTGTGTGTGTGTGTGTGTGTGTGTGTGTGTGTGTACGCGCGTGCACACACACATGCATGTGTATGTGTGTGTGTGTGCATGCGTGTGAGCACTCACAAATCTCCAAAAATAACTCTGATGTAGTCCCTCAGTGGTAAATGACAGACTAAAGGAATGATGATCCAAGGCAAACCTTCAACTATTAATCAGTGGTTGGGGTGACCTGGGTTGGATAAATGATGGTGCCTGGACATCCTACCAATTACAAAACCACCTCTTCTCCTGCATATTAGACTTACTGGCTAGATAAAAGAATAGACAAATAAATTAAAGATACACACATTCCAAAAGGTGTTTCTCCATTGGCACATACATTAGAATCTTCCAGGGTGGTGTTTAAATTGAAGTGTCAAGAGCCTCGCTTAGAACTTGATTCAGAATATTTGAAGGCAGAGTCGAGAAATATGACCAAAAAATGCTCTTTAAATACCTTAAGTTGAAGAACCACTAATCTAGGTGATAATGGTTTGGTCAATAATTATGTTGGTATGGTGATTATAAAGAAAGCGTAAAATTCATAATGGCCATCCAAACATAAACTATTATTAACATTTTCATATATTTTCTCTCAGTCTTTTCTTCTATACAGCATATACAACTTTATAGCTATCATCATGTTAATACTATTTTAGAAGAGTTTCCCCCTGTCATTGGCTAGCTTGCAAAAATTGTAGTTTTAATGTGTATGTATTCTTTCATTGTATGAATATAATGTATTCACTAAATTAATCCCTATTGTGGACATCTGATTCCCAATTTTTGCTATAAAAAATAAATAATAATATAACAAATAGCTTCATATATACATGTTTGTTTTTCCTCTAAATCCTAGGTAAAGGAATTGATAAATAAAGGTTTTGATAAGTGTTGAATTTTGTCTTTGGGCTAAAGCAGTGACCTGCTCTGCATACTCAGACCATCAACAAGAGTTACGTGCACGTGATTGGAATGAAAAAAGGATCTTCTGGAAGGACAAACTACAATATTTTTAATTCCAAACACCCTACTATAATCTTGATGATGGTCCTGCCAAACTGGAGCTCAGGAGAGCACCGTAGGGTGGCCCACGACCCTGGTTTGCCTGAAAGGCAGGACTTTCAGTGCCAAACGCAGGGACAGCCCAGGCAAACTAGGATTGCAGGTCACCCTAGTTGAAATCTAAACTTTGAGATTATAAAATATCAGCAGGAATTCTAGCTGAGTTCAGTATGAGTATAACATGATGGAATATGATAATAGTACTCATCATTATGCTTTCCTTCGACATTTTCTCCACTGCAAACCCGAACATAGGTATAATTGCTCACATTTTATAAGTTATAGAATGACACCGGTGAGTTGAAAAAGTTGAATCGGGACCCCAGCCTCTCCAGTGAAGCAGCAACACTGCCTTGCCCCACCTCCAAGCCCCTCTAGGATCTACGCTGCAGCCAGTAACAATGGCTCCTGCGAAGCCAGCTTCGTCCTAGTAACTAACCTGGGGAAGAGCTTACACAGTCTCACCCCTTCTCCGTAGTGGCCTGCTGGCTTCTTGACTCATTTAAAACCAGTTCTTACTTCTCACCTGCTCTTTATATTACTAAAAATTCATTAATGCCAAGCAATGAAGTAGAGATCTCACTTAAAAAAAAATAAAATAAAACAATTAACGAGCAGGGGGGTGGAATTACTTCAGAGACACCATCTCCTTCCCCTAATGCACCATGCACTGCCTCCATTTCACTTACCTGTGACTATCAGGGTTGGGGCAAATGCTCTCTTACATCCTGCCTAACTCACCAATACATTAAACAGAACAACATTTCTTTTTGAGTCAATAATGCCCACAATGTCAAAACACAAGTAACATAATACCAATCTTTATGTCTGCCTTTACTTTCCTGTTTCATGAAGATCATATAGTTGATCATATAGTTGACCCAGTGCACTGATGATTAAAATAATATGAATTCTCAATTATGAAAACAGTGGAAAGTATGTGTTCTATTCTAATTATATTGAATTTCTTCAGAACTGAATCTGTCTATATTGAAGAGCAAATTTCTTACATTTAATTTTTGGAAGCAAATGTGCACATTTAGAACATTTAATAGTATAAAATGAAATCTGATTTATTGTCTTATCATATCTCATCTTTACATGGAGAAACCTGAATGTTTTACTTTGAAATTTAATCCATTCAGTCATTCATTAAATATTAATTGATGACCAAAAGTATGGGTCTGGTGATAGAACAATAAAAAAATAAAATTCCTCCCTCAGGATCTTATAATGTGAGGGGCAGAGAACATGAGATGAATAAATAATGACAAGAGCACCAAAAAAAATAAATAAATCTGGGTAAGGGGTTAGTTACTACTTGAGACAGCACAAGGGAGAGCTTCCTTGAGGTACTTACTGATGCTTAAACACAGCTGAGTGGTGTGGAGGAGGGAGCCATGTAAATACCTGCACAGGCAAAGGGCATGGTAAGAGCAAAGGCCCTAAGAAGAGAACAAACTCTGATTAGAGTGAAAGGAATGTGGAAGCCCTTGGGAAGTTTAAGGGCAGAGGAAAGAAAAAGTATCACTCCGCCTTGCTGGGGGGCAGACTTGTCCTTGGGATATCAGGATGATGAGGGTGGGGAAATGGACTTTATACAAATAACCACATACCCTTCTTTGCAGTTGAAGGTACCACTACTTGTGATATTGTTAGCTGTTTTTAGAAATCTGACTACAAGTGCCGTCTGTGCTTGGTTGGTTCGTTTCTTATAGTTCTATTTCAGTAATTCTCCTACTCGTCTATTTATCTGTATGCTGTTTACATAGTACAGTACTCTGAACAGTGTGGTGCTACACAAAGAAATAGACGGTGTGGTTCTTACTCTTCTCAGAAGTCTGCTCATAGTGAAGTGTCTCCCACCAAAATTACCACCTGCCAGTCCGATTTTTTTGTGTCTATTTTGTACTACTCTTTCACATCTTAGATTATCTTGAATGCTATCCATGTTTGACAGATGTAGAGCTCTGAGGAGTTGACTTTCAGTCAAGTTTAAGACTGTGTAAACCTCATATGTCCGAAAATATCTTAATTCTACCTTCCCAGTTAAATAAATTCGCTATGGAACAATACTACCACAAACTTAGTAGCCTAAAACAACATGCAGTTTCTGTAGGTCATGAGTCAGGGCACAGGCTAACTGGATCCTCCCAAGGCTACAGTCAAGGTATTAACTGGGGCTGCAATTTCATCCGAGGACTGACAAGAGAAAGACTGGCTTCCAAACTCACACAGCTTATTGGCAGGACTTGGGTCCCTGCAGTTAAGGACTGACAGCTTCAAGTTCTTGCTGGCTGGTATCAGAGACCACCACCAGCTCCAAGAAGTTCCTTGTCATATGGTATTTTCCCACATAGCTGCTTGCTTTCTCAAAGCCAGCAAAAGAAAAAGAGACTCCAATAAGGCAGACTCTATAATTTTGTAACACATAAGCAGGCACTCCTATCGCCAGTATCATATTTTGTTGCTTAGAAGTAAGTCCCAAGTCACACCCATTACGAAAGGAAAGGCATCACACAAGGGCAGGAACACCAGGTGTCAGGAACCACGGCAGGAACTTTAAGTGTCTATCCACTATCTGTCTATTGAATTCTAGAATAACAGCTATTTTTACTTAGAACTTTGTAGGCATTGTCCCACTCTCTTTTAACATCAACTGTGGCTGTTGCAATTTTGATTTTCATTTTTATGTATATGTACTGTTTGGGCCCCATCCACCACCTCCATCCTCTTGGGAAACTCCTAGGATTATTTTTTTAATCCCTGGTATTCTGAAATTCTGTGATATTTCTAGATATGCATTTGGGTTCATTTCTTATTAATTGTGCTAGGTATTCAGTGAGCTCTTTCAACCCAAGACTCATGTCGTTGTGATCCAGACTATGTTAATGATTTGTTTATTTGATGATTTCCATGAACCTTTTACTATTCTTTAATTGTCCTTCTTGTTTCTTGGATACATTATTTTCTCTTTGAGATTCATGGTAGTTTTGAAGTTTTTTTGTTTTGTTTGTTTTCTGCTCTCTCCATTGTCTTTCTCCTGTGCTCATTTCCTTTATTGATTTTGGTCTCTAAATTTTATGCTGGAAGATTCCTTCAAATGTGATTCTTGTCTATCTGTTTATAATCAAGAGTAACACACTACCTTCTTCTACCACAGCGCCCCAACCCTTACCCTCTGTCAAACACTAAACTTTGGTTTGTTTATCTTGTTCATTTGTTGCTTTCAGTTTCATATCCCAAATATGAGTGAAATCATATGGTTCTCAACATTTGCATCTGACTTGTTTTACTTATCCATAGCATGATATTCTCAAGATCTATCAATATTGTTGCAAATGGAAGTATTTCCAATTTTTTCTTATGGCTGAGTATTATTTCATTGTATATATGTACTACATCTTCTTTATCCAATTGTACACCTGAAACCTGTATAAATTTCTTAACTATTGTCACCCCAATAAATTTAATAATTTTTTAAATGAGCAACATACTAGAAACCTGACTGGAATCGCTATGTGGATGGACAGAGCATATTGACTTCAGAGTTGGGAGTAGGGGCATTGGCAGGTTATTCCATTATGCTTGGTGTCACTGTGTCCAAAAACTCACCATGGAATGGGGGTCAGAAAGTCTAACTGCTTTGCATACAACTTTTAGTCAATCCATCTGCCATGACGTGGCCTCCTGCGCCTTCCATAATACTAGAGGTCACTGTGTCCTGGCCTTTTCTGGAGTTCTGTGGGGCTTGTCACCCTGCTTCTTGTTCTTACCACCTTCTACAGGTATTTAGGTTTCAGTTTTTTCTACTTAGTCATTTGCCCTTCTTCATTCATTCTTCATCTTCCAAAATTGTGTTTCCCCTCTTGTCTACTCTTTCTTCTCCATATGCTAATCCTTATGGGTTGTTATCTTTTGCTTTCTTTTAATCTTTTACTGTTGTTTTAGAGATGGAACAGACATAAATGTACGTTTCAATTGGGCATGTTTATGTATAAATCAACCCTAGACAACAATCAGAACAATCCAGTGACTCATGAAGGTAATAAGATCCCTATTACTTCTTAGATGCTATCCGAGGAGAAAACTTTTCAGGAAAGTTATGTAAGAAAATCACTGCCTCACAGGAAATTGTAATAGATAATTATATAGTCAATTCAAACTCTCATTATGATACTCTGTTAAACAATTGTGTGCATGCACTAGAATACTCCTACTTTCATTTACTTTCTTGCAAACACCAGCAGGTATTTACTAAATCCTATCTATGACATCTTATTTGTCACTTAGATCTGAATGATTCTCAAATTATTATAACACTCCATGGTTCTGAGTACTGAACAAATCTTCATCTAATACCATCAAATTCAGGACATACTGAAGCCACGTATGATAGGATTGCCTCACTGTCTTTTCCTGCTTTCAGACCCCTTACTTAAACACCACGATCTATCTAAACAGGTTACCTGTTAGTCTACCAATATAATAGAACTTTAAACCTCATTACTAAGTATCAGTGGTAAAAAGTTGCAAGGAAATATTTTGAATTTAATATCTGCAGTTTAATACTTACAAAAAAAAATAACATCTGTATTGCACTTGTTCAGTAGAGAGAATAATGTCCCCCCAAAATGTCCACATCCAAATCCCCAGGACCTGTATGTTCTTACATGGCAAAAGGGCATTAAGGTTGCAGATACAATTCAGGTTACTTACTAATCAGCCTAGATTACCTGGGTGGGCCCAGTGTAACCATAAGTTGCCTTAAATGGAGAAGGTAGATGAGGCAGAAGAACCAGAGGGATGGCATTATGAGAAAGACTGGACTAGCCATTGCTGGCTTGGACGTTGGAAGGGGACTACGAACCAAAGGAATATAGACATCTTCTAGAAGCTGAAAAGGAAAACAAAAAAGGTTCCTCCTAAAGCCTCCTAAAGATAGGAACACAGCTCTGCTGAGTACTTGACTGTAGCCCAGTAAGACTCATTTCAGACTTCCAACCTCTAGAACTGTGCTAATTTAATACAGCAGTAAGAGAAAACTAATATATTTGATTAATGAACATTGTATTTATTTATAAACAACATGGATGCTCTAGTATTTGAGGATTACCTCTATTTATGTCTCATATTTATACTTCCTAAGAAAAGTGGTTCCCATTAGATTGATCATATATCATCTTAGCCTAGGGTACTCCAATTGGACAGAACTCCCTAAGTAGACCCCCACAAGGACCATTAGCCAACTTGTAGATACCTTTCCTTGGTGACAGTCCTTGTTCAATTAGCTAGTACCATAATGGCAGAATCACATGGCTCAAAGCATGGTAAAAAGCCTACATAAAGTAAAAGGGGGTAATATTATTAGTTGGTCTCTCACATGGTCTCCCACATAAGCATCTAAAGCTCTAGTTTCTTCCCTTAACTTCCAATTTAACTGCACGTAAACCATATAAATCGTAAGGATGCTATTCTTTACCTCACTCTAAAAAATATATTTTGGAAAAGGAATTTTTCTATCTCTTCTGCTAATTCAGTCTTCAGCAATCCTTGGTATAAAGATGTGTTTGATGATGTTTTATAAAATAACTCACAAGAATGATAAGGTCACACCACCCACTGAAGAGTACAAGTTAGCATTCTCTGTGTAACAATTATATTCTTAACAGAGAATTGTTGACATGTCTCCTTCTTTTCTCTCCAGATTAAAGTGCCCATTCCTTCGGCCTCTCTGTCACACATATCTGAGGCAGTCTGCCAGTATTTGAGAGCAGAGCCGCTACAGCAGATACTCTAGGTTCCTAACTTGGCTTCATGTTTTACTAACAGTATAATCTTGGGAAAGTCGCCTAATCTCTGCCTTAACTTCTATAAAGTGAGGATCATAATAATAGTAGCACATTCCTACAGGGTGCTAGAGGATCCTAATCACCAGTTCCCAGTGTGTGGGTGTTGGGGGCCAGGGCTCCACAGCACCAACAAGCAATACTTCCACATCAGCTAGCTCCCCTACCATTCAACTCAGACCTGACACTATCTACCTGGAATACAGGTTAAGGGCTCAGTCCTGCAATGTTGCCTCCTCCACACACACTTTACATGCCAGTCTCAAGACTAGGTTGTCACTTGGACTTCTGACCAAATGGCTATAAATCAGAGGTTCTAATATCCATTCCCTACATACAAACACACCTTGGATTCAATTATAATAATTTGCTAAAATGTCTCAGAACTCATAGGAACATTTTTTTAACTAGATTCCAGTTTATTATAAAAGGATATAACTCAGGAACAACCAAATGAGAGAGATGCATAGGGCAAGGTATGGAGGAAGGGCACAGAGTTTCCATGCCCTCTCTGAGCAGGCCACTGTCCCCCAAACTCTACCTGTCCAACCAACTCAGAAGCTCTCTGAATCTTGACCCTTTGGGGTTTTATGGAGGCTTCATGACACAGGCATTATTGATTAAATCATTGACCATTAGTGAGTGATTCAACCTCCAGCTTCCCCCAGCTCCTCAGAGGTCAGTAGGGTGAGACTAAATGGTTTAACACTCCAATCACATGGCTGGTTCTCCTAGCAACCAGCCCCCATCCTTAGGTGCTTTTCAAAAGTCACCTCACTGACGTAACAAGACACTTTTATGGCTCTCAGTCCTTAGGAAATTCCAATGGTTCCGTGCAACGCAAGGGGAAGAAGCGTACATATATATATATATATGTATACACACACACACACACACACACACACACACACACATATAAATATTCATATTTTATTATAAATGGCAAGATCACAAGTGCTTATAATTTTTAAATAATAAATTTATGAAGATATGAACATTGTCTAAACATAATAAACAGAGCTATATTTTTTAATCCATTTCTTTATCTCCTTCACTCTCTCTTTCATTTTCTAAGAGACAACTTGTTTGTTTCAACATAATAGAGGTGTTCCAACTTCTTGAATACAAAATTAAATGAGGCTAAAGTTATGGAATTAGGATTACTTACCATTGTCTTGAATATATATACTCTATAAACAATAAGTATTCTTAGATTAGTCATCTTAAAAATGTATTTTGATCATCAAAAGGTAAAAATGTCAATGTTTCAGTGCTCATCACAATCAGCAGTAGGAAAAAAAGAGGTCTATCTTAGTGACAGTAGGCCTGGTGCTTGAATCACACAGACCACATCCAAAAATTGTCTTCACCATCTATCAGCCATGTGACATCAGTTAGGGTAACACTAGCTGCTATGACAAATGGACCTCAAAATGCGTACTACAGGCTTATTTCTCACTCACATACACATAGTCCAAGGCAAATGTGCCTACTGGGTTAGGTGGGAGACTTTCCTCTTGGTGGCAGTTCATTTCCTTCTATCTTAAGGTCTCAAATTGCTCAGGGCTTTGTTGTGCTCTGTACCTGATTGTTCAAAAAGGGGCACGTATCTAAAGAGGGGAAAACCTACTTTTAAAGAGCCATGAGGTGTAGATGGCACAATTCATTTCTGCTCTCATTCCATACTAAAACTAGGCCACATGTCCACATCGAACTGCAAGGCAAGCTGGGAAATATAAAATATAGTTTTGCCCCCAGAGGAAAGTGGTATTTCTGGAACATCTAGAAATCTCTGCTGTGGTGACTGAACAACTTACTTTATTTCTTATAGCCTCAGTTTTGTCATTTGTGTTAATAATAGGTGTAGTAATAATAGTTCTTACTCCATTGGGTTACCATGAGGCACAAATGTGCTTGGGCTCAGGGTAAGCTGCCTTGAAAAAAAAAGTAAGGTAACTATTATTTTCATTATTATTTCAAGGGGACTATACTAATGGCGTTAGGACAGTAGCTGAATTTTGTATATAAAAATAGCAGATTTTTGAAAACATCTTTATATGCTACTGCTCTGGCTTTATAATTGGATTTTGTTTAGGGATTCTGTCCCTAAACAAAACATTTATTAAATCTGAAGTTATTTGTTCATTCATTTCAACTACTCAAAGGAGGGAGCTTCCTTGGTAGTGTAGTGGCTAAGCTTCAGTGCTCCCACCACTGCAACCTGGGTTCGATCCCCATTCAGGGAACAAACAACATCAACTATTCAAAGGAGTGAACATTTTACGTAAAGCTTCTATTCTCCAAATTACTTACAAAAATACATATAAAACAGTCCTAAAGAACTTCAAATGCATCTGTTGAAATAATACTATGTTTTTAACATATTGCTTGAAATAAGAATCTTGTGAATTGAGGTATGAAAAATTCCTGTTTACATAGATTCTGACTTTAATGTGAAAATTTATACTAAACTTCACAAAATCTCTAGGTGAAAGGACCTTCCTTGTCATCTCATCCTGCAATTTCTTACCTAAGGCTACCCATTCGTCCCTTCCAAATGCTCCTGCTGAACACTTGTTGAGTTGAAGTCTGAATGGCACAGACATTCTTGGACAATTAATTAGGGGTACAAGAAAGTGTCTCCTTATTTAGAGTACAAAAAACAATCTGCAACCTGGTCTATATATTAGATGAAGTCTTATCTGTTGTGACACACGTGTACTTACTAATTTAAAAGTCATTCTTGCAAGTGTTTCAATTAGTAGTTTTTAGGTAATTTTGCATTCAGGTTAAATGTTTCCAATTCCTTTCATATTTTTTTATTGGAAGGCTTTGAATGTCCCTTCATCACTTCATCACATCTTGCTTCCTATGAACTTAATCCTGTTTGATATAAATCTCTTAAAATCTATTCCTTGGGACTTACAGTACTCTGTAGTGGGGCAACTAGCATAGAGTATTCCCATACATTCCTCTGAGTAATGCAATGCTTCAGACATCGCTGGGTGAGTCCACATTAACATTTTCCTTAATCAGTCACATAAAGTGATACTAGCAGATGGTCGATGACTTCACTCCATAATGTTACCAAGGACAAAACTGAGACGGCCAAACATTTACCCAAAAAAGTGAGAATTGTAATATGGAAATAATTTGAAAACCGTGTTTGTAATATCATGTCTCCAAGTAGCATATTCCTGAAAAAAAAAACAAACCAATCTTATACACATAATTCCATGAGTAAATTTAGGAAATAATAAATGTTATTTTACTTCTTAGAAATTCCAAAGCTTAAAAAGAACAAGGCTGGTGGCATTACACTTCCTGACTTCTATTTATATTACAAAGCATCAATAGTCAAAACAGCTTGGTACTGGCAGAAGAACAGAAATAGAGACCAATGGAATAGAACTGAAAACCCAGAAATAAACCCACAAATATATGGACAAATAATTTTCGATAAAGGAGCAAAAAATATACAATGGGGAAAAGACAGCCTCT